>JABANP010000209.1:0-85871 GCA_013115135.1 Perkinsus olseni | reverse complement strand
AGACTCGAGAGCAGCCATACAAAGCATCACAAGCGACAGGCCTACGCCACAAATTGTCCGGTTAAGAGATACACTCGAAAGCATCTGCGCTTCCGGGACTCTCACCACTATATCATGGGTCAAAGGGCACTGTGGTACAACAGGCAACGAACTCTCGGACTGGGCTGCAAGGAAAGGAGGGTCCGGCACGAGTACCGACATAAAAGTTGTACGGGTAGAGACTCCGGTCTCTCACACATTCGAGGAAATCCGGAAAACAATGGATAAAGAAATTGAGGGAATTTGGCAGAGGGCAGCCCCTAGCAGTCAACAGACTGGGGTTATCATTAGGGCTCATACAATTGCGCTCCATAATGAGGGAGAACTACTAGATGGAGCAAGATACAAAGAAGGAAATTTGTGGAACTCCTGTCCTACCATGGCAACGTTCGAGGGCTTTAAGGGACGAAGCAAAAGGTATGGCAACGCCACACAACAATGCAGGTATTGCGGCAGGGAGAAGGAAACGATAGCACACTTCTTCTGGTGTAACTCAGCCAGAATGAGGCGTGCCCGTACCGACAACTTAAACAGGAACATACTAGAAGTCGGCCCGGGTAACGAGTCGGACAAGATCAGGGGGCTGAGACTCTTAAGGAAAGCGGTATGCGAACGTAATAGCGGCCTGAATAAATTCCTGACCAAAGTAGTGCCTGACTGGATTCCAGTCGCTCGAACTAGGGGGATCCAGCTCAAGCCACTTGGTCAGGAGGAACTCACACTTAGACGAGCCCGGAAGGCCCGGACTCAGCGCTTTCATAAGCGCGAGGCTAGCAACCATACTGACTCAGTCAGGACATGTTGCGTAGCGCCTAGGCGCAGAAGCCTCACTAACAAAACAAAACAAAAAAACGACGACCACGACCACGACGACCACGACCACGACGACCACAACTACTACGACCACGACTACTACCACAACTACTACGACTACGACGACTACTACGACTACGACGACTACTACGACCACGACTACTACGACCACGACTACTACAACCACGACGACCACGACGACCACGACCACGACTACTACAACCACGACGACCACGACGACCACGACCACGACGACCACAACTACTACGACCACAACTACTACAACCACGACTACTACGACCACGACGACCACGACGACCACGACTACCACGACTACTACAACCACGACGACCACAACTACTACAACCACGACGACCACGACCACGACGACCACAACTACGACGACCACGACGACCACGACCACGACGACCACAACTACGACGACCACGACGACCACAACTACGACGACCACAACTACGACGACCACAACCACGACGACCACGACTACTACGACCACGACGACCACAACTACTACGACCACGACGACCACAACTACTACGACCACGACGACCACGACCACGACGACCACAACTACTACGACCACGACGACCACAGCTACTACGACCACGACGACCACAACTACTACGACCACGACGACCACGACCACGACGACCACGACCACGACGACCACAACTACTACGACCACGACGACCACAACTACTACGACCATGACGACCACAACTACTACGACCACGACGACCACAACTACTACGACCACGACGACCACAACTACTACGACCACCACTACTACGACCACGACTACTACAACCACGACGACCACGACTACTACAACCACAACTACTACCACAACTACTACGACCACGACTACTACGACCACGACTACTACAACCACGACGACCACAACTACTACCACAACTACTACAACCACGACGACCACGACTACTACGACCACAACTACTACAACCACGACGACCACGACTACTACGACCACAACTACTACGACCACGACCACGACGACCACGACGACCACAACTACTACGACCACGACCGACTACTACGACGACCACAACCGACGATTACAACTACGACGACCACAACTACTACAACCACGACTACTACGACGACCACGACTACTACGACCACGACTACTACGACGACCACGACGACCACAACTACTACGACCACGATGACCACAACTACTACGACCACGACGACCACAACTATTACAACCACGACGACCACAACTACTACTACGTCGACCACGACACGACCACGACGACCACAACTACTACGTCGACCACGACTACCACGACTACGACCACGACGACCACAACTACTACGTCGACCACGACGACCACTACACTACTACGTCGACCACGACGACCACAGTACTACTACGTCGACCACGACGACCACAGACTACTACGACTACGACGACCACGACCACGACTACCACAACTACTACAGACCACGACGACCACGACAACTACGTCGACCACGACGACCACGACTACTACAACCACGACGACTACAACTACTACGACCACAACTACTACGACCACTACTACTCAGTCCTCAACTACTAGTACCACCAAGTCGTCAACCACAACGACCAAGTCCACCACGACCTCGACCACTACTACTCAGTCCTCAACTACTAGTACTACCAAGTCGTCAACCACAACGACCAAGTCCACCACGACCTCGACCACTACTACTCAGTCCTCAACTACTAGTACTACCAAGTCGTCAACCACAACGACCAAGTCCACCACGACCTCGACCACTACTACTCAGTCCTCAACTACTAGTACCACCAAGTCGTCAACCACAACGACCAAGTCCACCACGACCTCGACCACTACTACTCAGTCCTCAACTACTAGTACTACCAAGTCGTCAACCACAACGACCAAGTCCACCACGACCTCGACCACTACTACTCAGTCCTCAACTACTAGTACTACCAAGTCGTCAACCACAACGACCAAGTCCACCACGACGACCACTACTACTCAGTCCTCAACTACTAGTACTACCAAGTCGTCAACCACAACGACCAAGTCCACCACGACCTCGACCACTACTACTCAGTCCTCAACTACTAGTACTACCAAGTCGTCAACCACAACGACCAAGTCCACCACGACCTCGACCACTACTACTCAGTCCTCAACTACTAGTACTACCAAGTCGTCGACCACGACGACCAAAGTCCACTACGACCTCGACCACTACTACTCAGTCCTCAACTACTAGTACTACCAAGTCGTCGACCACGACGACCAAGTCCACCACGACCTCGACCACTACTACTCAGTCCTCAACTACTAGTACTACTACGTCGACCACGACGACCACGACAACTACGTCGACCACGTCGACCACGACGACCAGCACTACCTACTAGTACTACTACGTCGACCACGACGACCACTAGCACTACTACGTCGACCACGACGACCACTAGTACTACTACGTCGACCACGACGACCACTAGTACTACTACGTCGACCACGTCGACCACGACGACCAGCACTACCACTAGTACTACTACGTCGACCACGACGACCACGACAACTACGTCGACCACGACGACCACTAGTACTACTACGTCGACCACGACGACCAGCACTACCACGAGTACTACTACGTCGACCACGACAACTACGTCGACCACGACAACCACGTCGACCACGACGACCAGCACTACCACTAGTACTACTACGTCGACCACGACGACCAGCACTACCACTAGTACTACTACGTCGATTACGACGACCAGCACTACCACTAGTACTACTACGTCGACCACGACGACCAGCACTACCACTAGTACTACTACGTCGACCACGACGACCAGCACTACCACTAGTGCTACTACGTCGACCACGACGACCAGCACGACCACTAGTACAACTACGTCGACCGCGACGACCACTAGTACTACTACGTCGACCACGACGACCACTAGTACTACTACGTCGTAGTACTCAAGTTAGTGGATTTCCCCTAATCCTGCTAACTCCCTTACGGGCTTTGTTTTTCTTATGCCAGCCGACTCGTCAGCCATTCCGGCCCCGTCTCGTCCGAGAAGAAGAGGCGTGGGCTACAGAGACCGCAGAAGCAGTACGATCAACCAGCCTCCCCCTCCCGAGGATCAGAGAGACGAGGATCAGACTTCGGATCACTTATCTTGGGCATCTGTGACAAACGAGGAAGAAGAGCGTGAAGAGGCCAGGGCTCGCGGTGAAGTTATCGACGGCGAGCTGAGCCAGGAGGAGGACGACACTGACTCTTTCGCCGAACAGGTGATATGCATCGAGGATACGATGAAGCAAGTGGGCTTGAAGGCTAATCGCTTGCTTAATAAGCAAGAAGAGACTAGAATTGGTGACTCCTTGAAACGGATGAGCAACATGTACATCACCCTCCTCGAAGAGAACCGCAAACTACGCAAGTCTTTGATGAAAGCGAGGCAGGCACCCTCTAGCGCTCCGGGCGTCAGGCCGGTCCCAGGGAGAAATGTTGCTGGAGTATCCCAGATTGCCTCACAGCTATCCTACAGGGACATTCTCACGGGCACCATCAAAAATGACCAAAACGCCTTCAAGGACAAGCCTGTGGTCTATGTTTCAATTGAGAACCCTACTGATGAACTACGGAAGCAGAAGACTGAGGAGATCAGGCGTATTGTGTCGTCCTGCAAGGTGGAGAAGATTTACCCCACGGCGAGAGGCGTCGGTATCAGGTGTGATAACCCAAGCACGGCTGATACCGTGGTAGGGAACCTGTCGGAGAACAACATAGAAGGCGCTAGAAAACCGGCACTACAACCCGAGGTCTGGATAGGCTTCACCCCCAGGGATGAAAGGGACTTCGGCCCTATAGCGGAAGCAGTGCAGGCACATCCTTCTGGCTTACAGCCAGATAAATGGAAGGTGTTGAGGTCAGGAGCGAAGGGTGCTGCTGTCAGGGTCCCTCTCGAGGATAGGGACAAGCTGATAAGGGATGGCGGGCTATACCTTCCCGGAATTAAATTCCGAGTGAAGGACAGCCCTCACATCCGGGTGTGTTTTGACTGCGGCCAGCCCCATAGTGGCCCATGCACTGCGACCACGAAGGCGTGCTGCAATTGTGGGAGGAATCACTCCTTGCGGGACTGTAAGAACCACCCACAGTTAGCCCCGGACCAGATCTCCTGCACTCTGTGTGGGAAGAAAGGTCATAACTCTTTGGCGGGCGTGGGGGCCGTGGCGATGTGCCCCAGGAAGCTAGACCTTATTAAGGTCAAACTGTCCAAGACCGGTCTGGGACCCAACTCTCCGTCATGGTCCTTTTAGACCCTGGCATCCACGTGGGCCATATTTCTGCTGTTCAGTTTAATGCGATGCGCTCGCAACTGAATCTGGACCATACTTTCTGTAGCATTGTAGAGCACTCAGCCTATCCACATTTTTTGCTTTTACAGGAGCCTCCGAGGCGTACCTTTCTTGATAGATATACCGTTTTCCAAGCCCCTGTAGTCTCTAGCTCGGGGCGATGTAGAGCTTGTATTCTGGTCCACCGGGACCTAGCCCAAGAGGTCTCCTTATTGGGTGATTTCTCTGACCCCGATCTGGCGATCATCGCTTTCAGGGACATTTTTCTAGCTAGTATTTATATAGACCCCGCTTCGCCCTCTATCGACATCATGGACAAGCTCGGTATTTTCCTAGATGCACACAGAGTAAGATCCCATGACGGCTGTCGGCTTGTCGTTGGATTAGATTCCAACGCACATCACAGCGCTTGGGGGCTGATGTCTCAAGGTGGGCCGAGGAACACCTTGGCGAGGATCCGCGGTCGAGCTCTCTATGACTTCATCTTAGAGTATTTCCTGACTCTAATAAACGTCAAGACGGATCCACTGACTCCCACTTTCATCTCCCGCAGGGTCACGCCCGGAGGGGAGACAGGATTCACAAGCATCATTGATCTCACGCTTGCCACTGGTGGCGTTGAGGTCGTTGACTGGAAGGTCATTTGTGGGTCAGAGGACTTCGGAGATCACAGGCCAGTGGCTTATCGTATCCTTCTTCCTCGCCGCAGACCCGTCTCTCACGCTGAGGCCCTCCCATCGCTATTGACAGGCTATCCACACCATCTTACGGACTGGAGTAGATATAAAGAGGCCTCAGATGCATTGCTGGACCTGTCCCAGCTGCAACATCTCCCTATGACTCGGCCCGAGACTGCGGCCGCTCACTTACTTGGCCATATCATAGAACAACTCGTTCAGGCGACGAAGAGGGCAACCCCATATAAACCTCGGCGGGACCCCCTATCAACGGAAGACCCGCACACCGGGAGCCCCCGTAACTCGCAGGGTAGGCGTAAAGTAAACCCCTGGTGGGATAAGACTCTCCGGGAAAAGAGGAAGGAACTCAACAAATTTAAACGAGATCCGCGGGCTTCGAGGGAGAATGTGATAAGATGCCGGGGAGAGTATAGAGCTCTCATTCGACAGAAGAAGCAGCAAGCTTACAGGGCCTTCCTTGACTCCTTAGACAAGGAAGACAAGATGTACGAGGCTTACAAGCGGGTCAAATCTAGTCTATCAGCTTCAGCGACTCCATCACTGCTGGCGGGTGACATCACCCCAGAGCAGACCTGCTCCAAACTCGCCGACCAGTACATTGGAACGACTGCAGCAGCGCAGCCTTCTCTCCTGTCGGGTTCTGAGGCATCGGTTTCCAGATGCCCAAACCCTCATGATAGTTCTATGTTCTTGGGACACACCCCGGCATGTATGATCTCGGAGGAAGAAGTGATCAACTCTCTAAATGCGGCCAAGGGAAACAGTGATAAAATGGGAGGAGCGGATGGTCTCCGCTGGAGGCATTTCATCGAGGCCTCTGAGAAGCTCTACCGATTGGTTGCCACTCTATTCTCTTGGTGTCTCGCGTACTCGATAGTCCCTGATGCTTGGCGTGTGTCCCTAGTCGTATTTATCCCTAAGCCCGGCCGAGATCCCACCAGCGTATCATCCAAGCGGCCAATCAGCTTGACTCCAGTTCTATGCAAATGGTTCGAGCGCACCCTTCTCCTACGGGCGTCAGGGATTCAAAGGTACCTGCGTGACAAGGGACACCAATTCGCTTATTTGAAGCAACTAAGTCCGCTCCACGCAATCAATCACATCGTGTCCTTCAAACGGACGCACAAGAGGTACTTTTGTCTCTCGGTGGACGTAAAAAGCGCTTTTTGTGAGATTGCCCACTCGGCGATCGACAAGGGACTACGCCTGGCTGGGTGTCCGGAGGATGTGACGAAGTGGTTCTCAGCTTGGCTGGAGACGAGGACGGGGCACGCCTTCTTTAGAGGGTCAGTCGCAAGCAGACAAGCTACCCCCGGCGTTGGGGTACCTCAGGGTAGCGTGGCGGGGCCCACCCTGTTCACTACCGCCATAGAGGATGCGCTGGAAACGGCAGAGATTAGAATCAAGGAAAGATTGGTCCTGACCCTCAGAGTCAATCCGGCAGCCGTTGATGTCCAGATCGTCGCTTTTGCCGATGATGTGACGGTGTTGGTCGGTTTTCGGTGTAAGGTGCGTCTGTCGGCAGAAGAAGTCCAGGACCTCTGCCAGTATGAGCTCACTAGAGCCTTCGCCTACACAGCCCTGCGGATGGATCCATCTAAGTGTCAATCTCTCACGAACCTCAGGTCGGCTTCAGAAGGAGAAGGCAAGGAGCTTCGGATTTTGGGAGTCTGGCTAAACCGAAATGACACATGGATCAAGCATCTAACCGAAAGAATCGAGAAGAGCAAGAAAATTGGCTTTGCTCTAGCGAGGTTCGCACGGTCATCCTTCGGCATTGGTCCGGCATGTATACTTGAACTGTATAGACGGGTGATGCTACCGGTAGTATCCTATGCTATCGAGTTCTGGGGTCCCTCGCTGGCAAATGTGTCCTATAAACGAATGGTGAATCGGCTCGGCAACATGGCCATTAGGACCGCCTTCCGGCTTGGAAAGAGCTTTCCACAACACCTGTCGCGGACTTTGGCAGATTGCGGGGCCACATCGACCGAGCTCTTGAATCTTGCGATTGAGCGGCAACTCCACAGGGAGTACAGTGTGGGACCACGAGGCAAGGCGCTGGAGAGGAAATGGGCCCAGGAACTACGGGAGAGGGCGGTGGATGCTACGGCGCACCACGAGATCCTGGGGCGCAGCACGCCACCAACGGAGATTTGCCCGCAGGTGAGAATTCTGGGAAAGGAGGAGGCCATCGCAGCAGAACAAGGCTTGCGAAACCAACTGGTGAGGGCTTACACCGACGGATCTCGCAAACCGCCTGAAGAAACTCCAAACTACGTCCCCTCGACTGAGGAGACCATCGGCTCTGCAGCTATCATCTACCAGGGGGGAACGCAAAGAGTGCTGAGGGCTCGACTCCCCCCCTCCGCTACGACGTACCAAGCGGAACAGTACGCGCTCGTCTTGGCGCTGGGGTTCCTTATCAAGCATGCAGCGACGCTGCCCGACTCCACTGCGTACCTTTTCTCGGATTGCAGATCGGCGCTGCAGTCCCTCTCAACCCAGAATAGAGACCACTGGACACAGGTTATCCTAGGCCGTGTTCAAGCACTGCAAAGTTTGGGCATAGACTGCGCCTTTGTATGGATTCCGTCTCATCAGCCTGAAGGAACTATCCCAGGAAATGACGAGGCCGATCAGTGCGCAAATGAAGCTCGCCTGATACCTAACTCGCAGATGGCCAGGGACGTCCCGATACCAGTAGCTCACACGAAGTCGTTGCTGACGGAGTACATAGCCGCGGAGAAGGTCAAACAGGTGCAGGGCATAAATGATCCTGGTCTCAGGGAGATGGTCAAGTCGCAACGCCAACGGGACATTGTTCAGAAGGTTATGAAGTACTACAAAAATGGACGTGTCCTCAATCTTCTCGCTGGGCACTCCAAGATACTGCACTACTACGTCTCCAAATTAAAGCCCGACCATGACCCGGGATGCAGGGTCTGCCCGGGGCAGCAACACGATATGGCTCATGTGGTCCTTCTCTGTCCGACCTATGCCGACTCCAGGCCGGAGTGGTTGACGGGACTCGGCAGTGTGTCTATCACCGAGTCTCGTTTCAAGATCTTCCTCAAGTTCCTGGAGCGTATCGTTGAGACTGCAGAGGGCAACGGCCTGGGATTATCCTAGCTTACTCGTGGTCTTCATTTTGAAAAGAAAAAAAAAAAAAGAAAAAAAAAAAAAAAGAAAAAAAAAAAAAAAGAAAAAAAAGAAAAAAAAGAAAAAAAAAGCAATCGTATGTATACATATACCATTAACTGTTACAATTGCTCTGTTACCATTCTCTCTCGCGACCACCGTGTACCATTCTGCTGTATATCCTGAGATAGCCGACCTTCTTTTCTATTTGTTTTCTTTTCTTTTTATTTTTGGCGACAAATCCCGTAGAAAACCCGACTGGGTTGACGGGAAAAGCTTACACACACACACACACACACTACTCAGTCCTCAACTACTAGTACTACCAAGTCGTCAACCACAACGACCAAGTCCACCACGACCTCGACCACTACTACTCAGTCCTCAACTACTAGTACTACCAAGTCGTCAACCACAACGACAAAGTCCACCACGACCTCAACCACTACCACTCAGTCCTCAACTACTAGTACTACCAAGTCGTCAACCACAACGACCAAATCTACCACGACCACTACTACCCAGTCCTCAACTACCAGTACTACCAAGTCGTTAACCACAACGACGAAAACTAGCCTGCGAAGGTAAGAACTCTCCAGGTGAAGAGTGAAGGGCATGGCACTCGTCGGCTCGCTGAAAGTATTAGACGAGTTCGTAGCAGTATTAATGGCCATTACTATGTGCCGATTAATTTCTCCATCACAATTTTCTTGAATCTTTAAATTGACTAATCTAGGCTGAGTTCGATTATCGTATACAGAGTGAAAGATTATAGTAGTGATTTAATAATACTCTTTTTCCTGTACTAATTCCTACTGAGTTGCGTTGATAGTTAAGTAAATATTGAAGAAGTCATTCCGCGCGCATTCACCTGCAACACTCCTGCGGTTGCGGGTGAGTTCGTCTTCTTCGGTTGTTCTGTCTTTCCTCTGCTTCGCCCCGACTTCTCCCACAGTATTGTGCCAAACGCCGTGGAATTCCCTATGACTCCCTCCGAAACGCTCTGTATGTCGCTGCTCCCTCCGTCTCAAATCGATTGAGACGTGAGTGAATCATTTCGAGCATTCGTACCTGAGAGTAGCAACTGCTGGTCTCGGCAGTTCAGCTTCAAATTCGCCAGCAGAACCGAGGTTGAGGCTTCGGGCTCCATCCATAGTCACTTTATTTTTGATGATCTCACCACGTTCCGGGCCAAGCTCCGTTCCGTTCACCCGCTATCCGCTAAAGAAAGGAACGACTGAACTTACGTCACTATTTCCGTAGCCCGCAGACTGAAGGCCGCGGCACGCAAATTCTCAGGGAATCCCTCACCGGCGCCGACCTCCAGATGCAGGCCACCAGCTGGTTCCAGGGCAGGGTCTTTACCAATGTTTCGGAGCCGAGTAAGCTTAGCTCGGCGGTGAGCGAGTACAGCTGCGTGTACATGATTCGCAGTCTCCTTCGTCGTGGTAGAGGACTTTTGAACGCCACAGTTTTCTCAGCTTGCCGAAGTCTGGCCTAAACCGATTTTTTCATCACATGACTTAATGTCGGCTCTCGAGTGAACAGAGTATCGTTTTTCGCTGTCCGACGAGTAGGAGAATTTGAGCAAGATACTCAGCTCGGAAGACTACAACTACTGCAAGCACTACTACCAAGACTGCCACTACCAGTGGCACTATCAAGACTACAACAACTGCGAGGCTTGCAGTGCAAGCCGCAATCTCAAGTGGGTGTCACTGTACCCCTAATGATTAGCCCAGTCAGATTGGGGGTAATTAGAGCACAATCCACAACTGGACCACTAGGACCACTAGGACTACTACAACGAAGAGTACCACCACCAGAACGACAAGGACAAGGAGGACTACTACGACTGAGAGTACTACCACTAGGACTACTTCAACTAGGAGCACCACTACCAGGAGTACTCGGAACACTAGGACTACTACAACGAAGAGTACCACCACCAGAACGACAAGGACAAGAAGGACTACTACGACTAAGAGCACTACCACTAGGACTACTTCAACTAAGAGCACCACTACCAGGAGTACTAGGACCACTAGGACTACTACAACGAAGAGTACCACCACCAGAACGACAAGAACAAGGAGGACTACTACGACTAAGAGCACTACCACTAGGACTACTTCAACTAGGAGCACCACTACCAGGAGTACTCGGACCACTAGGACTACTACAACGAAGACTACCACCACCAGGAGCACTAGGACCACTATGACCACTACTACACCGACCACTATGACGACTACTACAAGTAGACGCTCAACTACCACTTCCACTACCTCCACCATGACCACAACGGCAGGAACTACCGCTACGACCACTACCACGACTTCTACGACCACAACTACTACGACCACAACTACTACGACCACGACTTCTTCGACCACGACCACGACTACTACGGCCACAACGACCACGACTACTACGACCACGACTACTACAACCACGACGACCACAACTACTACAACTACTACGACCACGACGACCACAACTACTACTACCACGACGACCACAACTACTACTACCACGACGACCACGACTACTACGACCACAACTACTACGACCACGACCACTACTACAACTACTACAACCACGACCACAACTACTACAACCACGACGACCACCACGACCTCGACCACTACCACAACTACTACAACCACGACGACCACGACCACAACTACTACAACTACTACGACCACGACTACTACGACCACGACGACCACAACTACTACAACCACGGCGACCACAACTACTACGACCACGACGACCACAACTACTACGACCACGACGACCACAACTACTACGACCACGACCACGACCACGACGACCACGACTACTACGACCACGACCACGACGACCACAACTACTACAACCACGACGACCACAACTACTACAACTACTACGACCACGACGACCACAACTACTACGACCACGACGACCACAACTACGACGACCACGACGACCACAACTACTACAACTACTACGACCACGACTACTACGACCACGACGACGACTACTACGACCACGACGACGACTACTACGACCACGACGACCACAACCACTACGACCACGACGACCACAACTACTACAACCACGACGACCACAACCACTACGACCACGACGACCACAACCACTACAACCACGGCGACCACAACTACTACGACCACGACGACCACAACTACTACGACCACGACGACCACAACTACTACAACCACGACGACCACAACTACTACGAGCACGACGACCACAACTACTACGACCACAACTACTACGACGACCACAACTACTACGACCACGACGACCACAACTACTACGACCACGACGACCACAACTACTACAACCACGACGACCACAACAACAACAACCACAACGACCACGACTACGACCACGACTACTACTACCACGACGACCACAACTACTACTACCACGACGACCACAACTACTACTACCACGACGACCACAACTACTACGACCACGACGACCACAACTACTACAACTACTACGACCACGACGACCACAACCACTACGACCACGACGACCACAACTACTACAACCACGACGACCACCACGACCTCGACCACTACTACAACTACTACAACTACTACGACCACGACGACCACGACTACTACAACTACTACAACTACTACAACCACGACGACCACGACTACTACAACTACGACGACCACAACTACTACGACCACGACGACCACAACTACTACTACCACGACGACCACAACTACTACTACCACGACGACCACGACTACTACGACCACAACTACTACGACCACGACCACTACTACAACTACTACAACCACGACCACAACTACTACAACTACTACGACCACGACCACTACTACAACTACTACAACCACGACCACAACTACTACAACTACTACGACCACATGGTACTCCAATCAAGACTGCACTAACTATGATGACTCCTTGAAGAACTTTCTCGACGGCATCAATGATAAAGCGGTTGTCAATGCTATCAAAGGCTTTGATGACTTCAAATCAGCCGGCCCTGATAATGTCATGTATTATCACTGGAAGAGGGCTATCCTTCACTATGGTTTGGCCGAGCACATAGCTGAGATCTGCAAGGGCTGCCTCAGGACTTCAACCTTTCCATCGATCCTCAAGGTCTCTCATACGATATTGATCCCCAAGAAGGGCAGAGCAGGCATGAGAGGGTTCCGGCCAATCACTCTGAGTAACACGCTCTCTAAGATCGTCGAGAAGGTTCTGTTGAACTCCTTCAGTCGAGTGTCTCATCCAGGCTGTGAATGGCAGCATGCCTACTCGTCGGGTAGAAACACTTCCACTTTTGTTAATGAGGTCATCGATGCGTACGGTAGAGGCAATGGCTCTAGGTCGTGTTCGCTCATTGTCTCCGCTGACATTAAGGGAGCGTTCGACGCCTGCTCTTGGAGATTGATCCACAAGGAGGCTTGTCGGGTATTTCCTCAGCCGATTGTAAGCTTTGTCGACGATTATCTCTCTGGTCGAGTCGCAAATCTGGTCACCAATGGTCCGTCTGCCTCGAGAGAACTAACTGCGGGTTTCCCTCAGGGATCTGTCCTTGGCCCTTATCTGTGGAAGCTGGCAACCGCGGGCATTTTGGAGGAGTTGAATGACGTTTACGGTTATTTCTGCAAGGCCTATGCATATGCGGACGACTTTGTAGTGGTGGTGAGGGGCATGGATAGCAAGGACCTTGTGGACAAGGCCCTGGTGAGTCTTGACATCTTGGAGTCTTGGGCCAAATCTTATGGTATGGACATCGAACCCACTAAAGTCGAGTTCCTAGTAAGGAACGGCCTCCTTGACGCCATTGACTATGAGAGACTGAATCGGGCCGGGTCTGCGTCGGACTGTATCCGCATGGTTGGAATCCTGCTGGATGCGAATCTATCCTTCGGCAGACATACTTCCCACCAGTGCGCTAAGGCGAAGGTCATGGTATTGAGGGTCAAGACTTTTGCCAGGCTCAGCTACGGCCTTGGTGACGACGCTGTCAGAGCTGCCTGGGAGCAATTCGGGCTCTCTATTGCTACTTACGGCTCGGAAGTTTGGGGCCACAAGGCCCTCAATAGTGGCACCTATGCTATCCTAACCAGGCTACACAATTCGATGGCGCGTGTCCTACTCAGAGCGGCTGCCTCCAGCTCGACTGTGCTCTTGGGAGTGACTTGTGGCCTCCGCCATCCGGCAGGAGCCGCACTTAGTAGGTGGTGCAAGGCCTGGCTGCACAACGACTTCTATAGCCAGAAAAAGTTGTGCAAGGAAGGCAAGAGAGTGCTTCAACAGTTAGGTCTCGCCTCTGATTACCCGGCGAAATGTGAGAGATATAAGAACTGGGAGGGGGATGTGGTCTCTTCGCAATTGTTCGCGCTCGACTCTGATAGCGGTGGTCGTGGTGGTCGTGGTGGTAGTGATGGTCCTGATGAACTGGTTGGTCCTGGTGGTCTGGTTGATCGTGGTGGTCTGGTTGGTCATGGTGAAGATGGTGGTAGTGGCCCGGGCTTCCGGTCCGACCATGCCGAAAGGGACCCACCCTCTGGTGCTGTCGACGTTGGCAACGGCGAGGCTGCCGTCGACCGATTCTTGCGGGGCTCTGCTTTGCCCCAGCCTGATGACGGGCCTGATCTAGAGTGGCTTGCTAACGCCCGACCTTCCTCCCCGAACGAGGTGAACATCTTCACAGATGGATCAAGGCGAGGCTTTCGAAACCCCCGCAACGGCTTCGGATGCATGGTAGTTGCGAGTCAACATGCGCCTCGGTTGTTCTTCAGGTCACTGCCATCCTGGTGTAACATCTGTCAAGACGAGGTCTGTGGCATCTACAGTGCCCTTCGTTGGATCAAAGGCTTCATCTCGGGCGGTCCCCCGCCGGGTGCTAGCTTTCGCATCCACGTTGACAGCAAGGCTGCAATACTCTCAGTGGCGTCCTCTCCTAGGGTCTCTAATACGGCTGGTAAGGCCCGGAAGCTTCTTCTGGCTCTCTCTTCTTCAGGAATTAGAGTGAAGCTGGTGTGGATCCGTGGACACGCCAACCACCGTGGCAACGAAGTCTCGGACTCGCTCGCCAACCTGGGCTCTGAGGGAATCGGGCGGCATGACAACGAGCTCGCTCCGTGGTCGTTTACAAGAACGTTGATAGACGAGTACATCTCTCGGAAACTCGAGCTGAGCTTCAAGTCTGGTCTCTTGAAGCTCTCTCCCCGGACTCGGCACTTCCTGTTCTCGATGTCTCACATCAGGACATGGACTCGGCTTTCTGGTTTCGACCGCAATCTGGTCTTCTGGGCTGTGAGTGGCACTAGGTGTCGCTCTCATCTTTTTAAGTTCGGCAGGTGCCACACGGACTCATGCAGGTTCTGCGGGGGTTCCAAAGAAACTTGGAATCACCTGATCCTTGATTGCCCTGAGTTTTCACTGTCAAGAGCTTCTTATCTTCTCAGGCCGCATGGCGCCTCTTTGGCGTACTTCTTTACTGAACGTGGGAGGCTAAGGCGTCTCGTTAAGTTCTTGAAAATAGTATGGCTATCAATGGGTAAGGCTAGATAGTTCAGCGATGAAGCCCACAACTGGCTGACATCATGATTTAACTGCTGTGCGGTTAAGGCATAACACCGTTGCGGTGACAAGCCTCTTGACCCGCCCAGCATCAACAACAACAACAACTACGACCACAACTACTACGACCATGACGACCACAACTACTACGACCACGACGACCACAACTACTACAACTACTACGACCACGACTACTACGACCACGACTACGACGACCACGACGACCACAACTACGACGACCACAACCACCACAACTACTACGACCACGACGACCACAACTACTACGACCACAACCACCACAACAACTACAACCACGACCACGACCACGACCACGACCACGACCACGACGACCACGACCACGACGACCACACGACCACGACTACTACGACCACAACTACGACGACCACAACTACTACGACCACGACCACGACGACCACGACTACTACGACCACGACCACGACTACTACGACCACGACGACCACAACTACTACAACCACGACGACTACAACTACTACGACTACAACTACGACCACAACCACGACGACTACAACTACTACGACCACAACCACGACGACTACAACTACTACGACCACGACTACAACTACTACGACCACGACGACCACAACTACCACGACCACGACGACCACAACTACTACAACTACTACGACCACAACTACTACGACCACGACGACCACCACGACCTCGACCACTACTACAACTACTACAACTACTACGACCACGACTACTACGACCACAACTACTACAACTACCACAACTACTACGACCACAACTACTACAACTACTACGACCACTACTACGACCACGACGACCACAACTACTACAACTACTACGACCACGACTACTACGACCACGACGACCACAACTACTACAACGACGACGACCACGACTACTACGACCACGACGACCACAACTACTACAAGGACGACGACCACAACTACTACAACGACGACGACCACAACTACTACGACCACAACCACTACGACCGCGACGACCACAACTACTACAACCACGACGACCACCACGACCTCGACCACTACTACAACTACTACAACCACGACGACCACAACTACTACAACTACTACGACCACGACTACTACGACCACGACGACGACTACTACGACCACGACGACCACGACTACTACAACTACTACAATTACTACAACCACGACGACCACGACTACTACAACCACGACGACCACAACTACTACAACTACTACGACCACAACTACTACGACCATGACGACCACAACTACTACAACCACGACGACCACAACTACTACGACGACCACAACTACTACGACCACGACGACCACAACTACTACGACCACGACGACCACAACTACTACAACCACGACGACCACAACTACTACGACCACGACGACCACAACTACTACGACCACGACCACGACCACGACCACGACCACGACCACGACTACTACGACCACAACTACTACGACGACCACAACTACTACGACCACAACTACTACGACGACCACAACTACTACGACGACCACAACTACTACGACCACGACGACCACAACTACTACGACCACGACGACCACAACCACGACTACTACAACTACTACAACCACGACGACTACAACTACTACGGCTACAACTACTACGACCACGACGACCACGACTACTACAACCACGACGATAACAACTACTACAACCACGACTACTACGACCACTACAACTCAGTCCACCACGACCTCGACCACTACTACTCAGTCCTCAACTACTAGTACCACCAAGTCGTCAACCACAACGACCAAGTCCACCACGACCTCGACCACTACTACTCAGTCCTCAACTACTAGTACCACCAAGTCGTCAACCACAACGACCAAGTCCACCACGACCTCGACCACTACTACTCAGTCCTCAACGACTAGTACTACCAAGTCGTCAACCACAACGACCAAGTCCACCACGACCTCGACCACTACCACTCAGTCCTCAACTACTAGTACTACCAAGTCGTCAACCACAACGACCAAGTCCACCACGACCTCGACCACTACTACTCAGTCCTCAACTACTAGTACTACCAAGTCGTCAACCACAACGACCAAGTCCACCACGACCTCAACCACTACTACTCAGTCCTCAACTACTAGTACTACCAAGTCGTCAACCACAACGACCAAGTCCACCACGACCTCGACCACTACTACTCAGTCCTCAACTACTAGTACTACCAAGTCGTCAACCACAACGACAAAGTCCACCACGACCTCGACCACTACCACTCAGTCCTCAACTACTAGTACTACCAAGTCGTCAACCACAACGACCAAATCTACCTCGACCACTACTACTCAGTCCTCAACTACTAGTACCACCAAGTCGTCAACCACAACGACCAAATCTACCACGACTACTACTACTCAGTCCTCAACTACTAGTACTTCCAAGTCGTCAACCACAACGACCAAGTCCACCACGACCTCGACCACTACCACTCAGTCCTCAACTACTAGTACTACCAAGTCGTCAACCACAACGACCAAATCTACCACGCCCACAACTACTCAGTCCTCAACTACTAGTACCACCAAGTCGTCAACCACAACGACCAAATCTACCACGACTACTACTACTCAGTCCCTCAAGTTAGTGGATTTCCCCTAATCCTGCTAACTCCCTTACGGGCTTTGTTTTTCTTATGCCAGCCGACTCGTCAGCCATTCCGGCCCCGTCTCGTCCGAGAAGAAGAGGCGTGGGCTACAGAGACCGCAGAAGCAGTACGATCAACCAGCCTCCCCCTCCCGAGGATCAGAGAGACGAGGATCAGACTTCGGATCACTTATCTTGGGCATCTGTGACAAACGAGGAAGAAGAGCGTGAAGAGGCCAGGGCTCGCGGTGAAGTTATCGACGGCGAGCTGAGCCAGGAGGAGGACGACACTGACTCTTTCGCCGAACAGGTGATATGCATCGAGGATACGATGAAGCAAGTGGGCTTGAAGGCTAATCGCTTGCTTAATAAGCAAGAAGAGACTAGAATTGGTGACTCCTTGAAACGGATGAGCAACATGTACATCACCCTCCTCGAAGAGAACCGCAAACTACGCAAGTCTTTGATGAAAGCGAGGCAGGCACCCTCTAGCGCTCCGGGCGTCAGGCCGGTCCCAGGGAGAAATGTTGCTGGAGTATCCCAGATTGCCTCACAGCTATCCTACAGGGACATTCTCACGGGCACCATCAAAAATGACCAAAACGCCTTCAAGGACAAGCCTGTGGTCTATGTTTCAATTGAGAACCCTACTGATGAACTACGGAAGCAGAAGACTGAGGAGATCAGGCGTATTGTGTCGTCCTGCAAGGTGGAGAAGATTTACCCCACGGCGAGAGGCGTCGGTATCAGGTGTGATAACCCAAGCACGGCTGATACCGTGGTAGGGAACCTGTCGGAGAACAACATAGAAGGCGCTAGAAAACCGGCACTACAACCCGAGGTCTGGATAGGCTTCACCCCCAGGGATGAAAGGGACTTCGGCCCTATAGCGGAAGCAGTGCAGGCACATCCTTCTGGCTTACAGCCAGATAAATGGAAGGTGTTGAGGTCAGGAGCGAAGGGTGCTGCTGTCAGGGTCCCTCTCGAGGATAGGGACAAGCTGATAAGGGATGGCGGGCTATACCTTCCCGGAATTAAATTCCGAGTGAAGGACAGCCCTCACATCCGGGTGTGTTTTGACTGCGGCCAGCCCCATAGTGGCCCATGCACTGCGACCACGAAGGCGTGCTGCAATTGTGGGAGGAATCACTCCTTGCGGGACTGTAAGAACCACCCACAGTTAGCCCCGGACCAGATCTCCTGCACTCTGTGTGGGAAGAAAGGTCATAACTCTTTGGCGGGCGTGGGGGCCGTGGCGATGTGCCCCAGGAAGCTAGACCTTATTAAGGTCAAACTGTCCAAGACCGGTCTGGGACCCAACTCTCCGTCATGGTCCTTTTTAGACCCTGGCATCCACGTGGGCCATATTTCTGCTGTTCAGTTTAATGCGATGCGCTCGCAACTGAATCTGGACCATACTTTCTGTAGCATTGTAGAGCACTCAGCCTATCCACATTTTTTTGCTTTTACAGGAGCCTCCGAGGCGTACCTTTCTTGATAGATATACCGTTTTCCAAGCCCCTGTAGTCTCTAGCTCGGGGCGATGTAGAGCTTGTATTCTGGTCCACCGGGACCTAGCCCAAGAGGTCTCCTTATTGGGTGATTTCTCTGACCCCGATCTGGCGATCATCGCTTTCAGGGACATTTTTCTAGCTAGTATTTATATAGACCCCGCTTCGCCCTCTATCGACATCATGGACAAGCTCGGTATTTTCCTAGATGCACACAGAGTAAGATCCCATGACGGCTGTCGGCTTGTCGTTGGATTAGATTCCAACGCACATCACAGCGCTTGGGGGCTGATGTCTCAAGGTGGGCCGAGGAACACCTTGGCGAGGATCCGCGGTCGAGCTCTCTATGACTTCATCTTAGAGTATTTCCTGACTCTAATAAACGTCAAGACGGATCCACTGACTCCCACTTTCATCTCCCGCAGGGTCACGCCCGGAGGGGGAGACAGGATTCACAAGCATCATTGATCTCACGCTTGCCACTGGTGGCGTTGAGGTCGTTGACTGGAAGGTCATTTGTGGGTCAGAGGACTTCGGAGATCACAGGCCAGTGGCTTATCGTATCCTTCTTCCTCGCCGCAGACCCGTCTCTCACGCTGAGGCCCTCCCATCGCTATTGACAGGCTATCCACACCATCTTACGGACTGGAGTAGATATAAAGAGGCCTCAGATGCATTGCTGGACCTGTCCCAGCTGCAACATCTCCCTATGACTCGGCCCGAGACTGCGGCCGCTCACTTACTTGGCCATATCATAGAACAACTCGTTCAGGCGACGAAGAGGGCAACCCCATATAAACCTCGGCGGGACCCCCTATCAACGGAAGACCCGCACACCGGGAGCCCCCGTAACTCGCAGGGTAGGCGTAAAGTAAACCCCTGGTGGGATAAGACTCTCCGGGAAAAGAGGAAGGAACTCAACAAATTTAAACGAGATCCGCGGGCTTCGAGGGAGAATGTGATAAGATGCCGGGGAGAGTATAGAGCTCTCATTCGACAGAAGAAGCAGCAAGCTTCCAGGGCCTTCCTTGACTCCTTAGACAAGGAAGACAAGATGTACGAGGCTTACAAGCGGGTCAAATCTAGTCTATCAGCTTCAGCGACTCCATCACTGCTGGCGGGTGACATCACCCCAGAGCAGACCTGCTCCAAACTCGCCGACCAGTACATTGGAACGACTGCAGCAGCGCAGCTTCTCTCCTGTCGGGTTCTGAGGCATCGGTTTCCAGATGCCCAAACCCTCATGATAGTTCTATGTTCTTGGGACACACCCCGGCATGTATGATCTCGGAGGAAGAAGTGATCAACTCTCTAAATGCGGCCAAGGGAAACAGTGATAAAATGGGAGGAGCGGATGGTCTCCGCTGGAGGCATTTCATCGAGGCCTCTGAGAAGCTCTACCGATTGGTTGCCACTCTATTCTCTTGGTGTCTCGCGTACTCGATAGTCCCTGATGCTTGGCGTGTGTCCCTAGTCGTATTTATCCCTAAGCCCGGCCGAGATCCCACCAGCGTATCATCCAAGCGGCCAATCAGCTTGACTCCAGTTCTATGCAAATGGTTCGAGCGCACCCTTCTCCTACGGGCGTCAGGGATTCAAAGGTACCTGCGTGACAAGGGACACCAATTCGCTTATTTGAAGCAACTAAGTCCGCTCCACGCAATCAATCACATCGTGTCCTTCAAACGGACGCACAAGAGGTACTTTTGTCTCTCGGTGGACGTAAAAAGCGCTTTTTGTGAGATTGCCCACTCGGCGATCGACAAGGGACTACGCCTGGCTGGGTGTCCGGAGGATGTGACGAAGTGGTTCTCAGCTTGGCTGGAGACGAGGACGGGGCACGCCTTCTTTAGAGGGTCAGTCGCAAGCAGACAAGCTACCCCCGGCGTTGGGGTACCTCAGGGTAGCGTGGCGGGGCCCACCCTGTTCACTACCGCCATAGAGGATGCGCTGGAAACGGCAGAGATTAGAATCAAGGAAAGATTGGTCCTGACCCTCAGAGTCAATCCGGCAGCCGTTGATGTCCAGATCGTCGCTTTTGCCGATGATGTGACGGTGTTGGTCGGTTTTCGGTGTAAGGTGCGTCTGTCGGCAGAAGAAGTCCAGGACCTCTGCCAGTATGAGCTCACTAGAGCCTTCGCCTACACAGCCCTGCGGATGGATCCATCTAAGTGTCAATCTCTCACGAACCTCAGGTCGGCTTCAGAAGGAGAAGGCAAGGAGCTTCGGATTTTTGGGAGTCTGGCTAAACCGAAATGACACATGGATCAAGCATCTAACCGAAAGAATCGAGAAGAGCAAGAAAATTGGCTTTGCTCTAGCGAGGTTCGCACGGTCATCCTTCGGCATTGGTCCGGCATGTATACTTGAACTGTATAGACGGGTGATGCTACCGGTAGTATCCTATGCTATCGAGTTCTGGGGTCCCTCGCTGGCAAATGTGTCCTATAAACGAATGGTGAATCGGCTCGGCAACATGGCCATTAGGACCGCCTTCCGGCTTGGAAAGAGCTTTCCACAACACCTGTCGCGGACTTTGGCAGATTGCGGGGGCCACATCGACCGAGCTCTTGAATCTTGCGATTGAGCGGCAACTCCACAGGGAGTACAGTGTGGGACCACGAGGCAAGGCGCTGGAGAGGAAATGGGCCCAGGAACTACGGGAGAGGGCGGTGGATGCTACGGCGCACCACGAGATCCTGGGGCGCAGCACGCCACCAACGGAGATTTGCCCGCAGGTGAGAATTCTGGGAAAGGAGGAGGCCATCGCAGCAGAACAAGGCTTGCGAAACCAACTGGTGAGGGCTTACACCGACGGATCTCGCAAACCGCCTGAAGAAACTCCAAACTACGTCCCCTCGACTGAGGAGACCATCGGCTCTGCAGCTATCATCTACCAGGGGAACGCAAAAGAGTGCTGAGGGCTCGACTCCCCCCCTCCGCTACGACGTACCAAGCGGAACAGTACGCGCTCGTCTTGGCGCTGGGGTTCCTTATCAAGCATGCAGCGACGCTGCCCGACTCCACTGCGTACCTTTTCTCGGATTGCAGATCGGCGCTGCAGTCCCTCTCAACCCAGAATAGAGACCACTGGACACAGGTTATCCTAGGCCGTGTTCAAGCACTGCAAAGTTTGGGCATAGACTGCGCCTTTGTATGGATTCCGTCTCATCAGCCTGGAAGGAACTATCCCAGGAAATGACGAGGCCGATCAGTGCGCAAATGAAGCTCGCCTGATACCTAACTCGCAGATGGCCAGGGACGTCCCGATACCAGTAGCTCACACGAAGTCGTTGCTGACGGAGTACATAGCCGCGGAGAAGGTCAAACAGGTGCAGGGCATAAATGATCCTGGTCTCAGGGGAGATGGTCAAGTCGCAACGCCAACGGGACATTGTTCAGAAGGTTATGAAGTACTACAAAAATGGACGTGTCCTCAATCTTCTCGCTGGGCACTCCAAGATACTGCACTACTACGTCTCCAAATTAAAGCCCGACCATGACCCGGGATGCAGGGTCTGCCCGGGGCAGCAACACGATATGGCTCATGTGGTCCTTCTCTGTCCGACCTATGCCGACTCCAGGCCGGAGTGGTTGACGGGACTCGGCAGTGTGTCTATCACCGAGTCTCGTTTCAAGATCTTCCTCAAGTTCCTGGAGCGTATCGTTGAGACTGCAGAGGGCAACGGCCTGGGATTATCCTAGCTTACTCGTGGTCTTCATTTTGAAAAGAAAAAAAAAAGAAAAGAAAAAAAAAGAAAAAAAAAAAAAAAAAAAAAAAAAAAAAGCAATCGTATGTATACATATACCATTAACTGTTACAATTGCTCTGTTACCATTCTCTCTCGCGACCACCGTGTACCATTCTGCTGTATATCCTGAGATAGCCGACCTTCTTTTCTATTTGTTTTCTTTTCTTTTTATTTTTGGCGACAAATCCCGTAGAAAACCCGACTGGGTTGACGGGAAAAGCTTACACACACACACACACTACTCAGTCCTCAACTACTAGTACTACCAAGTCGTCAACCACAACGACCAAGTCCACCACGACCTCGACCACTACTACTCAGTCCTCAACTACTAGCACTACCAAGTCGTCAACCACAACGACAAAGTCCACCACGACCTCGACCACTACTACTCAGTCCTCAACTACTAGCACTACCAAGTCGTCAACCACAACGACCAAATCTACCACGACCACTACTACCCAGTCCTCAACTACTAGTACTACCAAGTCGTTAACCACAACGACGAAAACTAGCTTGCGAAGGTAAGAACTCTCCAGGTGAAGGGTGAAGGGCATGGCACTCGTCGGCTCGCTGAAAGTATTAGACGAGTTCGTAGCAGTATTAATACTATGTGCCGATTAATTTCTCCATCACAATTTTCTTGAATCTTTAAATTGACTAATCTAGGCTGAGTTCGATTATCGTATACAGAGTGAAAGATTATAGTAGTGATTTAATAATACTCTTTTTCCTGTACTAATTCCTACTGAGTTGCGTTGATAGTGGAGTAAATATTGAAGAAGTCATTCCGCGCGCATTCACTTGCAACACTCCTGTGGTTGCGGGTGAGTTCGTCTTCTTCGGTTGTTCTGTCTTTCCTCTGCTTCGTCCCCGACTTCTCCCACAGTATTGTGCCATACGCCGTGAAATTCCCTGTGACTCCCTCCGAAACGCTCTGCATGTCCCTGCTCCCTCCGTCCCAAATCGATTGAGAGTGATCATTCCGAGCATTCATACCTGAGAGTAGCAACTGCTGGTCTCGGCAGTTCAGCTTCAAATTCGCCAGCAGATCCGAGGTTGAGGCTTCGGGCTCCATCCATAGTCACTGTATTTTTGATGATCTCACCACGTTCCGGGCCAAGCTCCGTTCCGTTCACCCGCTATCCGCTAAAGAAAGGAACGACTGAACTTACGTCACTATTTCCGTAGCCCGCAGACTGAAGGCCGCGGCACGCAAATTCTCAGGGAATCCCTCACCGGCGCCGACCTCCAGATGCAGGCCACCAGCTGGTTCCAGGGCCGGGTCTTTATCAATGCTTCGGAGCCGAGTAAGCTTAGCTCGGCGGTGAGCGAGTACAGCTGCGTGTACATGATTCGCAGTCTCCTTCGTCGTGGTAGAGGACTTTTGAACGCCACAGTTTTCTCAGCTTGCCGAAGTCTGGCCTAAACCGATTTTTTCATCACATGACTTAATGTCGGCTCTCGAGTGAACAGAGTATCGTTTTTCGCTGTCCGACGAGTAGGAGAATTTGAGCAAGATACTCAGCTCGGAAGACTACAACTACTGCAAGCACTACTACCAAGACTGCCACTACCAGTGGCACTATCAAGACTACAACAACTGCAAGGCTTGCAGTGCAAGCCGCAATCTCAAGTGGGTGTCACTGTACCCCTAATGATTAGCCCAGTCAGATTGGGGGTAATTAGAGCATAATCCACAACTGAAGAATCCTTACCCCAGTGAAGTCAGTTTCCTCTGGCCTTGCTAACTGAGTAAGCAGGATTCGTTCGATGAATTAGCCCAACGCCCTCATGGGCTTCGGTTTCTCACATGCCAGCCGACTCATCGGCCATTCTGGTGCCGTTGTCCCAGAAGAAGAGGCGCGTGTTACAGGGACCGCAGAAGCAGCACGGCAAACCAACCTCGTCCTCTTGGGGATCAGAGAAATGAGAACCAGAATTCGGGCAACATATCGTTGGCAGCTGTAGCGAGGAAGAAGGGCACGAGGTCGCCGAGGCTCGCCTAGAACATGTCGACGAGGAACTGGGCCACCATGCGGATGAGGATACTGGCTCCCTCACCTAACACGTCATATGCATTGAGGACCCGAAGCAGGAAGGCTTAAAGTCGAACCGCTTCTTGAAAAAACGAGGACCAAAGTCGGCGTTTTCTTGGGACGAATGATGAGTTATATACACCTCACTCTTCTCGTCGAGAAGTTCTCGAAGAGAACGGCGGACTTCGCGAGTCCTCAAGGAAGGCGAGACAGACGACCTCTGGCGCTCCGGGCTCCCGGCCTCTTCCTGAGAGAGGGAGAAATCTAGTCCTCCCAGGCCGGGAGGAATGTTGCTGGGGCATCCAAGATTGCTTCTCAACAGTCCTATAGTAACATTCGTACGGGCACTATCAAAAATGACCAACTTGATCGAAACGCTCACAATTTAGTGCTTGTGGTGGACACTGTCGGAACTTCCCGCCAAGAAGCCAACCCTTGCGCCAAGATAATCTTGATCAGATACTCTTCTTCCTTTTACCGTGGAGTATATCCTGTTGGCGAGCATCCTCGCCATTCCTCTCCTATAACTTATCAAGGTCAATTCTCATCCTCCGAGGAATGCCTCTCACCTCTCAGGAACCCCTTCTCCGCTCCAGATTCACGACTTCATCCTGGAGATAATCCTTCGTGGACCAAGGAACTTGGATAGACCTTTCGGATTTGCCCCTCAGTCCTCCTGAGGACTCCTGAGTCAGGATCAGGCCACGCAACTCGCGGGTTGTGTGTGTGAGTTTATAGTCCAACGCCGGTCCCGGCTTAGTTAGACTCTTGCCGATGCGCTCAGTTGGGGACTTTCGTAGCATTGACATGCAGTCAGACGGGCACCCAGACGGGCTGTGAGACATTATCGAAGGCACCTTTCATATCTGCTGTTACCGGCAGCGTTTGATGCCCTGGCCTTGTAGGTGACGTCCATCTCATTCACTAATGTTGACGAACCTCTACCGGCCGCACAAATTGAACAAATTTATTCCCGAAATTGGAGTAATCTCAGGCACAATGTCTAAGCCGTAACTACTAGCACCGTGTGCTTGTGCTGTCAATTCGTTCGAGCCTGTTAGGGCCGAGAGGCCACCCATCTGTGGAAATCAGAGAGTGAGACGACTGCGACGACTCAGTTCGTACTAAACACTAACCCGGCCAGCCCACAATTCTCCCATGCGCGTACGAAACGAAACAGTGTGATTTAATCAGGATAACGTAGCTCACTAGTTTTGCGGAAATGCGGCTTTGCGTAATAACAATATCAACGCGAGCGTGATGTCGGACAGCACATACGCGAGATCAGGTATCAGGAGTCGCGCGGGCTCTCGTTGCAGTTCTTCATTTACGGCCCCAGTAGTTTAAATTCGCAAGAATATCAGCCTCCACAAGAACTTTTATACTGGGAATCCAACCCGCCAGGAAGGTTCCTCTCCTCGACGCGTACGACCGATACGCTCATTGACGACTAAAGCTTGGCTAAACGCAGCTACAGCTGTCTAATGTCTGTTATCCGAGCGTCATTGAGGAATAACTGAGTTACTATTGCTGCCTCTGCTCCGGGGACGACTGGACGGCCTGAACTCGGTGTACAGCAGTTGGAACCTGTTTCAAAGACAGCAGAAAAGAAGAATAGAGGAAAACGGGCCCCGTTTAACGGGGAGACGCATCAGTAGAATCTGCTCTGGCTAGGGTCAACACAAACATCTGATACAGAATAGTTGGAAAAACAGTTGAAGTAATCATCTACTGATCTTGTATATCTACTACTATGGGACACGCCGAAATCGAAGAAGAACGCGAGGCTCTCATCAGCAGTGGTTGGGATAGACGGTGAAGGATGTTGAGAAGGGAGAACAAGATACTGTTAGAATATCTCGCACTGCGATAATCGCAGTTAACTTGTTGGCTGTGATGGAGGAATTCGTGGGGAGTTGGTAGTCGGGAACAGAAATGAAGGCTAACGATGAATACTAAGTTGAGTTAACTCAGTCGACAGTCGTCAAACCGTAGGAGCCCTCGCGCGGAGAAATGCATCGCTGATGTGCTGCACACCTCAAGCGATGGAAGCAATAGCATCCACCTCGAAGGTCATAACTGGAGGATCGATCATCGCCCGCTTACCATGCGCATTTCGGTGATCTCTCAGGTCGAATCATTCTCGAGCTACGTATCGACCAGAAAGCCAATGAACGAGTAAAAGGCCAGTGTCGAGCCGAACGATGTGAAGGTTGTTAAAAAATGGTACATCTTTGGTACAGAGTGAACTGCACGGAGCTGAGGTGGCCAGTGCAGACTAGCTCGAGAAGACTAAAGAGGCGAGTGCAAACAAGAACAGAAACCACATGATCCCCACCGCTCAAAATTATCGTGAACTGATTATTAATTTGTAATGATAGTTAATAATCATCATAATTATAAATTAAGTTGTGGAGCGTTCTCCAGGAGATTCTACCCGCGGAATTATCACGGAGCTCGGAGTTCATCTGATCATGTTGCGATCCTTTCCTCTCTACTGGATTTCGAAGCAGCTCTTTGTATTTCTAGAGGCCATTGAAATCCCAGTTCAGCTAACTGTGATTTCAATTTTTTTCCTGATAACTACGCTGTTTACTCACCTCTTCCATTCTAGGTTACATACTTGAATTTTAGTCCTTTGATTCAAATATTAGCCACCTTTTATCATTGCCTCCGCGAGAGGCTACTGGGATGGTTACGTTCGTACGATCTGCGAAATAACCATGTTCAGCCTCTGGCTTCTTCAACTCTCACTTCTTTCCATTTACCTTATGATAATAGGAGCATATGGACATATCACGCATCTTGCCCCGATGAGAAGCTAAGTGGCGGGTGACAAGAAGACAACAAATGAAAAAATTGAATTCCAGACGGCAAAACTAGGGTGTTGTGTTCTCAATCGGCCTGTTGCTTCACGAGCTGCAGGTTCTCAACTCGGACACCTCAAGCTGTTTATATTCGAGGCTATGCTGGATAAGGAATGGGCCACAACGAAGCTCCGTGGAGTGACTGTAGGACAGCCGATAGATCCAACCCCTTGTAGAGCGAGAAGATGTGCACCACCTCTGCAAAGGTTAGCGTTGCAGATGGCGAGGTTCCAAGCACCCATACCATTCCCACGGCCTGCTAGAGAAGGATTACACTTAGTTACGAGTAACTCCCACATGACTCAGGTTTTCCGCTTCGCACTGTCGTGTAGTTTCACATATAAAAGGCCGAGTGTGATGGGAATAGGAGCACGCGGCTTATTGAACATCACCGGCAGACAGCCATTATGATTAAATTGCGTCGTTTGGCTGTACTACGCGAATTGGATGGAGACTTCTGGCAGTATTCAACGCAACTACAAGTGATCGACATCTTTCTTCTATCTTCTAAAGGGAGAGAATGAGGATCGCATAAGGCTTACGAGAGAATGGCCCGGGAGTTACTGCTACTGGGAGCCACTTACGCCACATCGGGAATTTGAGCCAGCCATGAAAGTTTCAGTTAGTCTCATTTACGCACGCGGAAGAGTGTCACAAAAAATGTGCACGCATAACCCTGCGAGCGTTTCGATGACGCGCAAGATATCTCGCATCACTCTATCGGATAGAGCTTATACAACTATTTCTCGCTGCATCAGTTTGAACATTGAGCTCGGCCCACAGTACGAGGTTGGATCGTATCTAGTTGTCTCGCTGCCTTTTGCTTCTCGTATATGCTTGCAATCCCGCGTTATCTCCAGATTCGCATTTGCACGTATGCGTCGAGTACATCTTTTCAGTGTTTTTTCCGTTTCCCTCACGTCAATCGTGATAATGATTCGCACCTTCGTTATCTCCGCCTTCCTCTACCTCTATTTATCGATGTGCACTGCGGAGAAGGTCTCGACGGTTCCTGGAGCTCCGCAGGTCGAGGCTCAGCCAGCCTATAACAACTGTGACCACACTACCACTACTGACAAAAACCGTCCCTACACCGGTGCTGATCAGATTAGTGGTAGTGCTGATGAAGCTCACAACGTGGTCGCTGGTAGCGTAGGCCACGGAGACCTACAACGCGTGTTGGAGGGCGGCTTGACTACCACATCGTCTCCAACAACCAGTCACGCAGGTGACCCTGGGGACATAGCCGTCAGTGGCGAATCGAGGGCCATCGCTCCCGCTCGAAGTCGATTTCCTCCTTCGGGGCTCGGCCCGAGGCGACCAGCTCGCCCAAGGCGAATCTCTATTGGTCTCACCACGTCTCGCGCGGTAGAGGATTTCCAATTCCCCCCGCTTTATCTCGGATATTAAAATGCCACCTCTACGAGCATTTTTAATCGCCTGCGTGATTTGCACCGTGTATGGAAGGACGGGTAAACCAAGTTTGAGGAAGAGGCTGTGGAAGGGCATATCCTGCGCGTTGGACTCTCTGGGGCGCTGCTTGCCGTCCATCACGAAGAGAAGACCTTACGAAGAGTTTGACAACGATGATGGTCCAGAAGGGATATTTTCTATCGACAAAGAGCTGCAGCCCGAAAGTGCCGATCAGTTCCATACTTTGAGCGACGATCGCTATACCCAGCCGTCACTGTTCGCTGTTAGCGACTATGGCAGCATGAAAGAAACGCAGTGACATTGCGACCTCGAAGATTTGAGAGCAAAAGAAAAGATGATATTCGTATGATGACAACATAACGATGTGGTGGTAACGTGTGATGATTACGTTGTCTGTTGTACACCCGTGAATTTGCGTTGAGTAGCGAAGCATTCCGATGCCGGTCCGCCCGCTTGGAGTGGTGAGCGTTATCGGTTGAAACTCCAATGATGTAATTCTAAGTCCTTCCTTTTGGGCGGGTTGGGATGGGTGAACGCTTAGGTATCATTCCCGTCTCTCAGGCTGCTTCTGAGGCGAGATTCGAACTTGCTCGATAAACAGACCGCGTAAACATAACAGTCATTAGTGGCACTTGTGTCCGCGAGATCGGCGACGAAAGGAGCTTCGAGTCGGAATCACTCCCTTCAGACACCTGTGACCCCGACGCAGAGGCGAGCCCCGAGCACTTGAGGAAGGCAAACGAGCTCGGTTGGTCGGAAGTGCCTTCGCCGCGACAACAACGCAGAGGTGTTGTGAGCAAACACGCGCTCGAGCTGCACTGATTTTATTTTCGTGATCTCAGTCTTGAGACTCTGTAAGCTGTACCAGACTTTGGTGTCGAACGAAACATAAGTCTCAAGATTACACGAAGAAGCATGACGGTCCGTCTTTATTATGGAGGCTCCCTCCCCCGTCGGACCTGGTTTTTGAAGAAGATCCGTCGTCGTAGTGCCTGACCGCAAGGCAGTTGGAAAGGAATCCCACACAAGATGCTCACCCAGGATAGTATCCCTCCAGAGGAAACGAGACAACACTGAACTGAAGAATTGAGTCGTCAAAGGGGAGGAACTTGCCTCTGGCGGAAACTCACCGAAGAGCCCGACCTCGGGAACGCCAACTGCGATCGTTGGCATCAGGAGGGCGACCGAGATGTGGCAAGTTGCGGAGGCGACGAGGGTTCCGATGATAATACTGGTGATGGCACGACTGGGCCTTGAAGTGTCGGAAGGCGTTTCTATGAGGACACCTGACGGGAATGCATGAAGGAATAAATTCCGATTTCGACTGACCTGCAATAGCTGCAGTTGCTACAACGACGACCGTGAAGGACGTGAGGGCGATAGTGTAGCTAGAGGTGTCAGAAAGAGCCCGAACCACCATCGAGAATATAAAGGAGAAGGCCGTGCCGCAGAACCAGGCGCCCAGAACGCATGGAGTGTAGGGTAAGGACATATCGGCAACTGCTGCATTTGTTACCATAAGCAGAAGATTCAACCACCTATCGTCTGTTACCGTCTGACTATTATCTCTACTTCTATGGATACTCCCTGTGATACACTAGGGACAGCACGCCTGCACAAGTCTTTTGTGCTTGCGTGCTTTTTTCTCCATAGTACGTCTTTATTTCTTATACATCGATTACAGAGGAATAGCAAGAGTGCAAGATAGTGTAGTCTTGGTGTCAGCTATTGCCATTAGAGGTTCTAGAGGAGAGGTCGGTTACTAACGTAGCCATCTCGGCTCAAGTTGTCATGTTGCGTTATCTATAATGTCAACAGCTATCGACATCTCAGCTGGATATGCTCATGGGCGACTCCTCACCACCTCTCGCGCCCCCTTGAGTATCTCTAGAGCTACCATCCGCTGCGGACGAGTTGCCGTCATCCGGTCGTTCGACCCGTATAGGGTTGGGGATGGCAAGGGAATTGGGCCGCAGCGCTCCTGTGGCATCCCTGCCGTCGACGGGATCTATCGGAACGCTGAGGGCGACGGTGAAGATGATGATGAACAGGCAGATGAATAGTCGCATGTCGTACTGGCAGGGGACGGAAAATACTGGAGGGAGAATCATGTGTGAATTTTTCACGCACTTTCGAAAGAACGATTATAGGGAGAAGTGAGATAACTCAACAATTCTGAGAATACATCCGTCATGCACTAGCATAGGGATTCACTGTTGTTGTGAACTTGTCTTGGAAGTTGTACCTGCGGTAAGCGAAAGGTCCCCGGTTCGAACCCCACAGGAGGCATCTCACCAATACGTATTCGACTGATCATCTTTAAACGCCACCCAAGCACCTCCTTCTGCAGATTCTCTCGCCTTGTCGAGGACTCGTTGAGCTTCCTCTGGGACGAGCTGCAGGAAAATACCGTCACTGGGATTCGAACCCACGACCTTCTTCACCAGAAGACTTACCTTCACTCCACCCCGCCACATCTCTCCCTTATCATCGATGGTCAACTGCACATGATTAGCTCGCCGACCCTTGCCATGAAGCTCGATAAAACACTAAGATACCCAGTCTGCGCACAGCGAAGATTTCAGATTCTCGAAAGATACCTCCGGGCAAAACAAATCCCAGCATTCTTCGCAAATAATCGTCGCCTCCCTGCTCTGAAAACAATCCCGATAGAAGAGCATCATCCGGCAATGCAACCCAATACCACACCTACCGTATCTTGGGTCGATCCTCGGGCGACACGCTGCCGGTCGCTGAGCTCACACTCGAAACACTTCAACCCTTTAATTATTTTCTTCGGTAATTTTGGCAAATCCGGCGTTTCTTTAATTGCCTTGGAGTAGCACTCGTCGCAAAAATACCTGTAAAAATCCTCAAAAATTTAGAATTTTTTTGTCCACGTGCAGGCGTGCGAGACCGTCCTTCAACCTACTGTTCTGTCGGTGTCCCGGAGGCGACAACAGAATCGGCAACTTTCCTTCGACACGCTCCGCATATCTGCTGATCAAGTTCTGAGAACAAACCAACTCATCAAGATCCCCGTCCGATGAGGGTATCTTTTTTGATACTCCTTCATTCGCTCGGAAAATCGATCCGAAATCCAACCAAAAGAATCTTTTCTTTTATTATTCGCTAGAGAGAACCGTAGGGAGTAATAATATATAACGACCTACGCTTTAACCCACAGTAATAACGACTTATCCCACATCTCAAGTTTTACCCATTTTTTCGAGTAATTCTCCTTCATTCGCACCGAGATCCATGGAAAGTGTAACAAGGCGATTCGCTTTCTTGCAGGATTCAATAAGACAGTTCGTGCGACCCGTTGTTGATATGGTTTCAGTCGAATGACGGCATTCAACGAGAAGAATTTTCGAGTTCGAAAAACGCTCAACACCTCCGCACCCACCAACGGTAAGATGCTTCTTTCGGTTCCCCGTCGCGTGAGTTTTCTCGAAGCACCCCCGACAGAAAAAATCTTTGCATGGATCGCACTTGAGGGCCGCAGCAAGCTCTTCGCATTCTGAAAGATTCTTTGAAATTACCTACTCGATCAGAAGGACTGACCTTGACAGATGACTACGTCTTCGTGTTTGTCGGTCACTTCCCGGCGAATCTGCTTATAATACCACACCTTTCGCAAATCACGACGACGGTCCGTCACCTGTTCTCGTCTGATAGTTCTCACGAACCCCACCGGAGTGCATGGACTGTCGATCATACTCGTGAGCGCATATTGTCGCTCGACAAATCTGATGAAAAATGAGGAAACAATTAAAAGCAAATTCTTTCAACCGCGAAAACTAAATTTTTCTGCGCGTGTTTTCACCCCAGCCAGTAGAAGAAATAGCAATTTTTTTTGTTGGCCTCGAACGACGTTAATGACAGTGAAGAAAGCTGCCTTCTGCATGCTCGCGCAGCGCATGGAAATATGGACGGTCTCAATGAAGCTGCGCTTCCTATGAGCTTCTCCCTGTCAAGAATCTCTTCGTCCACTCCCAAATAGCCCCGCGCAATTCCCTAGAGGAACTGTTCTGACTGGACCGCGAAGAGAAAAGTCAATAGGGGACGGTGTGGTATCAGAATGATGCTGATAATAAGGAATGTCCAGGAGTGACTTTAGAAATTACCAAAAATCGGTTATAGCTGTAACGGTAGCACGAAGCAATTGAATTGTATCTTTGCAGAGTATCTTTGCGCAGCCGAAAGAATATCTTTTGACCCGAACAAGCTTCCTACTCGTCTAGCGAATGCTTGACAACCCCCGCCAAGTGATAGTCCGCCACGGAATTGATGTTGAGGAGAATGCAAAGCGACTCCACGATCTCAGGGGTTGCGGGGGGCAGTTCTCTGACAGGAAAAATACACCTGTCGGGATTCGAACCTGTACGGGTTCGATACCTACCGGTGAGCGCGGTTCATCGATTCTCCTAGTAGAATCGAAATTTGGCCGAGCATCTTTTCCTCCGCCATCTGCCCGGTCGGTCTGAAAATCGGGAAATCCTAAGATTGCCATAATTTTTCAAATACACAATTAGTCGAAAAATTTACCTCTCATTTTTTTCGATGAACTCCCTCTGTTTATCCACGAGATGCTTGAATCTTGCTAACATCGGATGAATCTTTTGAAGCAGCTGAAAAGATATTCACATAAAACATCAGGTCAACCTAAAGATATTCTCCCACCTTCAACCTCGGATGATAATACGCCACTTGACCCGTGCTCTCCTCCGCAAACGCTTTCCATTCCGGTGGAAGGCTGCAGTGCGCTGCCAAGTCGACAATCCAATGAAAGTGGGCTTCTTCTTGAAGATCCACTCCCTACGAACATAATCGATCAACTGGGCGAGCGCTTTTCGTATCGCGATTACTATGAGCTTCGCTGTCGTTTCGCATTTACTGTTCTCATCGGCGGCATTGAGACGAGTCATATGGGAACGAAAATCCACGGGCAACTTCCGCTCGGCTTCGCCGACGTATCTTTATCTCACCCGCGCAAGATACAGACGAGGTCAGGTAGCACCCCTCCCCCAACTCTACTCGCCAGCATTGAACACCGAGGTAAATTAAACCCCCCTAGGAGGCGGAGGTTGCCAGGCATATTTTTTCATGTTCAATGGGTTAAAACATCTCGTCGGCCCTTCCAACCGTGACGCCTTGTTACCGTTAGGGTGGAATCCCGTGAAAGCTAAGAAAATAAAAAAAGTCCCGGAAAATTTAGGATATTTTCAGGAAATTTTCCCCTACGTTGAATTTGCAGTTGCGGTAAAACCGTCGGGCCCGCCGCAGACAATCCCGACGCCTGGCGGACGAAGGACCTGTGCACCTGAGCAGGGAGATAATTTCGTGGCGCGTGACGATTCAGCGGCCGCGTACTGCAATCGAGGAGGGTATCCTAGGTTGAAGCTGGCCAAGAACGAAATAGTCCGTCAGACTCTTGGCTTTAATGTTGAGTTTACTATTGTTTTCAATAGAACCTCTGTGATCATGCCAATGCTATGAATTCTCGGCTCCTCTCAGAAGAATTTTCGCCGTCCACTCATTACGGGAGGGTTAAAAAACTATTATTTCACAGGCAGCTTCAATGTGGATCGGCGAAGTCGCGTAGCGGTTGATAATGGGAAAGTAGCATAAATCTCGCATGTCGATAAATGCAAATACCCCCCACTCACCTTATCATCATTATTTTTGCCCTGAAAACTCGATCTCGCCGCGGAACCTGATATACCGGAGAATACCTCCACCAGGGATGGAACTCGCGCCCTCTGCCCACCATCGAATCCTTGCACTTGCCAGGAGTTAGCTCGCTCGAAGTAGCTCTGATTTCGGCAAAGGTCTGGTTGAGGAGAGCTTCGCTCCGCTAGAGTGCTACCATTTATTACCAACAGAACGCTGGCGAGTAAAATAGTTTGGTTCGCCGCTTTTTTCGTCCTGACGTTTTTTGTACCTGAAAAGAAAATATTCGAAAGAAATGAAGATTTTTTCCGATAAAAAATACGGTCGTTTCTGTGCATGGTCCGGTCACGAGAAAAAGAAAAAAGGAAAAAATACGAAATTATTGAAAATTTTACCCTTAACTGGAAACCGAAGGAGCGATGGCGAAATTGCTGATGCGGAAATCTTCTCCGTTGTTCCTGAAAATTTCTGGAAAAGCGTTTCTTACCCAGAGCGAGCGATGAGTTGTGAAAAAGTTGGTATGAAAAGATACTCTTACTTCATCATTATAATGGGAGCAATAACGACGTACGAGATTGTGACGACGAGGAGGCCGCCGAGGGCTATGATCGCCACTAAGATGGGCGGGGTTGAGGACTTCTCTTCGGGAGCACTGCCGAGGGAAGAAAATGTGTCGCGCGCCACGAAATTATTATCGCTACTCTTCAATTGCGGAGGAGCCAGAAGTTGCCACATCGGAGAGGTAGATGATTACTAGGATGAAGACAGTGATGAAGAGGACAACGATGTACCTGATCATGAGGCAGCCCGGGTTCGATTCCCGGTAGCGACGCTTTCGAGGATATTAATTAATTTGCATTTCTATTTTACCCATTTTTGAAAATGTTTCGAAAAATTTCTTTTCCCCGGAAAATTCCGATGTTGTCTTACATGTTGAGAATTCTGTGTCGGAAGATATACTGCTTCCGCCGGTACGTCAACTCCTCTTTGAGATCATCCAACCTCTTAACTTTGAAGAAGAATTCTATGAACTCTTCTACGTCAATGGTACCGGATTTGTCCTGACGATCGAAAGGTCCCCGGATCGATCCCGGCAGGTGACGTTCTCACTTGGTCCATGTCTGCGAATAGTTTCTTAACGATAAATGAGTTGGTCTGGATCCCAAGGAATCGCATGGCTGCAAGAAGCTCGGGGTACTCAATCTCACCACTGCCATCCTAATCAACAAAGTCTTCAACTCGACCTTGTTCATATCTTGCCAGAGTCGAGCAAAGATACTATCTTACCGTATCAAACTTGGCGAACACCCGCTCGAGGTACTCTTGTCTGTTGTGAGGATTAAGATTCTGGTGAATCAACGGCGTCATCAATCTGCATCAAACCAATCGGACTTACTTCAACCCGAGCCAATTCAACTTCCTCCGTGAAGCCCACCTGTACCATTGGGAGGGAAACAGGATGCCACTAAAAACGAAAATTCAAAACCCTTCCCATAGACTCGAACCTGGATCGCCTCCCTGTGGAGATACCGCTCAAACCAATTGCACTGAACTATTCCCGTTCTTGCGACTTTCGATTTGCTAGGCAGGGGTTTCACCATCGTCTCTAACCTGGCCATGTCCGTACGCTAGGAAAGTGGAGCGAGCCATAGAACGGGAACGGGCGGTAGAGGAAGTTGGGTTCGTTAATCGAGGTGCTAGTATCGGGGTCGTAATTTTAGGGCAGCCCATGTTAGATCGATCGATGAAACGCACAGATTCGGCCCACCACTTGACTGGATGGTCCGACGGGTATCGTTGTTAAAACAGCTTAACCGCGAATCGTCCACGGCGACTATTTTGTATCTTACATGAGTAACCTCAAGATACTTTGATAAAAAACTTCCTGCACAGTTTCTCATCCCAGATTGATTAACTCCCTACTTCCGAGAGTCACAAAGTCGCACAACTTTCACGAGAACACTTTGGTCATTCGTGTAAGAGATGAAGATCAAAGATGCGCCGAGAGACACAACGAAATGATATCGATTATCCGGGCGTGCGAGATCTACATGACGCACGCGCGCGCAAGTAGCACTTTGATCAACGCTCGTTCGCGGTGGTAGTTCAGCGAGGGTGGCTCGATTGCTTGCAGAATCGTCGTGTGTTTTCTAGTGTGAACTTCCAATTACATTCAATAATGATGATCTCCCGAGTTGCCGTCAAGTACGCTCCCGTCGTGGCCACTCGAGCTGTTGCTGCTCGCTCCTTAGGTAAGTATCTTGGGTCGATCCTTGCGTTTCACGATGTTGCTTCGTGCTTTCAGGTCTCATGCGCATGTCATCGGTGGCCTTCTCCAGTCCTGCATGCGCTAAGTTGAACAAGTCCCTCGGATCTGAACTTCAACACGAAAAAGAATCGTAAGCTCTACTCCGCACTCCCCTCGTTAATCGTCATTCTGTCTTCATGTAGTGTTGCGTTCTCTCTTGTTCTGTTCTTTCTTCGGTTCCCTTGACCCTATGATCCACGTTTTCCCGGTCATTGCGGTAGTCGCTCTGTCATGACTGGTTATGATTTGCAACGTCGCTGACGTTGACGTTGACACGAATTTTATTTCTTACTTTTGTGTTCTTCGGTCACCATTTTTCCGAAAGTCGTCATCAACGGCATAATCTATTTTTCCCTGTAGTTACGAGCAGCCCGCCATCTGCAAGCAGTTCTTGGCCGACCAGACTTGGAAGTTCCAAGAGGTTGAGGGAGACGTGAACATGAGTATCACCCGACAGCTCCCAGGAGACAAGACCGCTGTCGTCGAGTGGCAGCTCACCAGCCCCTTCAACGACGCTGGCTTCGACGGCATGGAGGGTAGGTCGCTCGAGGTTCGATCAACGAATGATGGTTAATGCCCAGGGTGAGGAGAACATGGAGCCCGCCGAGGCAACTGATTTCACTGTGACCGTCGAGAATAAGGCTGGTCAAGGATTGATCTTTTACTGCAGTAAGGCACTATAGCGGGTCGTCGCCTCTACCGTTATTGTTGTTTTGTCGATTTTTCCGAGTGTCCGATTGTTGGCGCTTTGACTTCTTTCCTCATGCTCTTCGCTGGCCTGCTCGGTGTGATCTAGGATCCGAATTTCATTTTCGGGCTTCGTCTAAGCTATGTGATTCTTCCCAGGTACTGCTGCTGGTGAGGGTCATCGTTATGTCGTCGGAAACTGCCGTGCCTTCACTTCGGTCGCCGAAAAGGAATCTGCGTCAAGCTACAACGGGCCTGAATTCGAGGATCTCGATGACAACATGCAGGAAGCGTTTGATGAGTATCTTGCTGAGGTCGGCCTGACTGACGCTGTGTGCGACTTCATTGACGCTACGGCGCTTGATAAGGAACAGAGGGAGTACATGAGATGGCTATCTCAGCTCAAGGCGGTAAGCTGTGTTTTTCGCGCGGAGTTTTGTTATGTGTGTTTGCAGGTTGTCGGTGGAAACTAAGTTAATTGGAACGTATGGTCGTTAGAGTGTTTCTGAGACTGGTATAGGTTTATTTCAGCTGAGTCTTTACGAGTTGGGTTGATAGTTAATCAATAATTACGGGGCTGTATTTGTGTTTATGGTGCTCAATTTTGACTTGGACAGTTTCCCACGAGCAGCACTAAGTTAGGTGGTTTGTTGTTCGTCTTGCGTCCTCGGAATTGATCTCGGACGTATCATTATCTTCGTGTGTCGATGACACACAGTCGGATCTCGCCAGCAACACGGGATGTGGCCGGACGGAGTCTGGATTCGGGCTGGCGTAGAGGTCGGGATGAACCTCAGTGACGGCACTATCATTGTGAAGTTCTGGCCAGATCAAATTCTGACCCAAGCCTCGCGGATGGGAAGCCTAGTGACGTAAGCATTGCGGAGACCATGGCCTGTTGGGTCGTTACCACCACTGGGCGTTATAAAGTCGCCGGCAGGAGAGCTTTCAGAGTCTTACGATGCCTCTTGCGGGAGACATATGTATGAGGAATTTTCAGGAGGTTAGGTGTTAAGCGGAGAGGTACAGTTTTTTAGATTGTCCCATGCCTCGGAGGCTTTTAATTAGGTAGCATCTTGATAGTGCGTGTAGGGTATATGTTCGGCTGTGTGGTCTAGTGGTATGATTCTCGCTTAGGGTGCGAGAGGTCCCGAGTTCAATTCTCGGCACAGCCCTCTTCCGCTTGTTGTTCTTCCAGATATAGTTGCTTGTATAGCATTTACTCACATAACGAGTGGAAGTAGAACATTGTGGTGTAGGAGAAGGTTCAAGATGAAATTCATCTGATGAATATCGGACCGTTGTCGTCGCTGATTGTTGGTAGCATGAGGCTGCATATGGTGAGGTATGGCAGGGGCAGTCGGTCATGATTATTTTCCATCTGGCAGCGCTACTATTACTACAATATGCTTATTCGGCTGTGTGGTCTAGTGGTATGATTCTCGCTTAGGGTGCGAGAGGTCCCGAGTTCAATTCTCGGCACAGCCCTTGTTAGATATGTTTCCTTTCCCTTCCCTTCAAATCCCTAAATACAGTACGTAATGTCATCGTTACGCCTTGAACAATTTCAACGACCACCCGCAAGAGCTGCCGGCTCCACGTCACTCCCATCCAAGTCTTGGATTCTTGGCGATTCTTGGATTCCAAGAATCGCCCCGTTAATTGGCCCTAATCCAGTCGGCTTTCACCGCCTGGAAGGGGAAAGGTAGGTCAATGAGGAGAGGGTGGTTCAAGGCAGGTTGCTTCCGATAGAAGAATATCGGTGGATAGGGTATAGAACATCCGTTCACATAGAATCCCAATTCGAGGCTTCGATTATCTACCATGATCGCCCTTCATCGAGTCGAATTATAATCGAAGATTCCTCCCGACAAGGATCGAATAGTTACGAGACTGAATCTTGCAGTATTTTTGATATAAGGTAAGGGATGGCGATAGATACGCTCGTCATTGCTGGCTTCACCGATAAAGTACGACCGAGAGCTGATAACGCCGAGAGGTAGGTCTTTTTTGAGACTACACAATCACACGTACTTCGACGTGTGATCCAGGATGACGATGCAGTAGCTGATAGGCGTCCTGAAGATCTCTGGTGGATGGGTTACCGATTCGTTAGGGTTTGCTCTCCGAGTCCGCAATGATTAGCAAGCCATCTGGTCGTTACGAAGGATTTCCGTCAGCACTTTCAACACGGAAGATCATTTTCTCATAGTCGAACACACACAAACATGGCGATAGATATGGGGTAAGGGATGGCGATAAATAGACAAGCGAGCCCAGTAGAATTGAGATCAGCAGTATTCCTTCAATCACTGAATATCACACGCGCATTCTTCATGTCGCCCACGATATCCCTCATTTTGTGGGCATTCTTCCTGTAAAACTGGGGTATCCAAGATTCGGGTTTCCTGTTCTTATATCCGGACGGAGGATTATTGAGAATAACCTCCGCCATGGCGAGACAGTTCCTCTTCGATAGCTGGTGTCGTTTCAGGTCCCATTCTAGGTTTTCCTTGAGAACCTCCTTAGCTTCTGGCGGAAGATGGGTCAAGGGCAATAATCCAGCCTCCTCCAGCAGCTCCCATCCCCCTTGGACTCCTCTAGCAACTATCTTTTTTCCACGGCATCGTCGTCCTACTGAGCCGTAGAACCCCCCGCTGTGATGTTCTTTAACGCTAAAAAGTGAGGAGGCATTGGTCATCACCAATCATTGGTGATGGATTATCGCTGATAATCATTTGCACGGTTCTCCACAGCTCATTACGAAACTTACAATTCATATTCTTTTCCATCTTCGTCCTTGAATGTAGTCTTCACAACCTCTGCGTTTTTATCAAGAGCGAAAGAGAAAAGACGGAGACTTGACGATAAATCTACCCATCATAATGTCACAGCCCGCATGGCCTTCGAAGATGAATATCTGCAAAGAAGAAACTAATGATGTAGTCATCATCGCAGTCATCAATTCTATCAGCTGTTATGAGGACAGTTTCTGAAGAGCTACGCCTAGCTCTCTCAACACAGAGAGGAATCCTCACGTCTTGGTCCATGAAAGCTTTCTTCCATTCGGTGACATTCGACCTCGGGGTTGGGAAGATCTTACTGGAGGTGCTACGTAGGGCTGCGGCCTCCGCAAGAGTGGCCGAGAGGAGACCTATCAGGCTGTAGTGGATGACCGCCATGATTACGCAAGTATGAGGAAGCGCTGGACGCGAGATGGGAGGATTGCGCACTACCGCCAGTCTGTTCTCATGCTCTGCTCTGCTACTGACCCTTCGGGGAACAACATAACCCCCATCAAAGTGGTTGGAAACGATTTTTCGAGCTACTCGAAAGAGCGCGCCTGGCGTCTCCTTGCGAGGAGTGAGCGCCCTTGTGATCGATGACGTCGGGAGTTCCCTGAACCCATCAACTCAGCCGCGTTGAGACTTCATAAGTGAGCAAGATGCGCTGAGGTGTATCTTTGACGAAGGTCTTAGTTCGCCCAGCGTTTCACTGTTGTCTCCGTCTCGCTAGAATCAACAAACTATTGTATATTCACTGCAATTACCTCATCACAACCTCCCGTGGTTGTGTTGCGTTGGTATCTGGTGTCTACTTCCTCTCTGCACGGAATTTTCTACCGGGATGGCCAACTTCCTACCATCTCGGGAGCTCAGACGCTCCCCCAGGTTTACACCATCGACCTCAGCCGAGCATCAGGTGCTGCCCGGACAGCCGCAGTCGGCAGTTCCTGCTAACAACCCCGTGAACAACGTCACGTTGCTATCTATCCGAGGCGTGAATGATCCCGCGATGCTTGCTACTGGCGTTATAGATGGTACCATGGCACTACCTACTGGTGCCGCGGCCCAGACCGCGCAGCTCCTCCCCGGCGACACGGGCACTGTCCAGGTTGACGCGGCGAACCACGCGGACTCAGCTTCCCAGGATCCATCGGACCAGGTGGCGGCTTCTAGATCAAGAACTACTCCAGAACCTCAGCCTGTAAACGAGCTATCCCTACTGGATCTGCCCATGACCACCCCTCCGAAGACGCACAGTGGTGATGATTCCGTATGCCCCAGCATCTCTCCCAAACTGCCGACGGTGCCTCTAGCTACCGTAAGCGACAACATCAAGTCAGTCGGTACCTCTCTTTGTAGCCACGGCGGTAACCTGCCTCAGCAGACTCCTGAATACTCTGCCGTCTCGGGAGGCACGAATGACCTCGGCGCCAACGGTGGCACTCGAAAGAACCCCTACGGTCTCATCACAAGCCCACAGGTCGAGCTGAACGGTCCGGGCCTCGACCAGGAATCCTATAACCATACCAAGGCCCCTGCGGTTAACACCATCACCTTCGCCGACAATGGTGGCCTCCCTTCGGTCCACGCTATTGCCGCTGACCCCCGCGGTAGGTCATCCCAGCAACAGGCCGCCCATGGCCAAGCTGCTTACGTTCCCGGCTACCTAGCCATTCCTAACTCGGACGGTGGCACTCCACAGCTTTCTCACCGCCCCCAGCCTTATGGCGCCCCGCTCACCATGATCGCCTCCGACGCCAACCCCGCCGACTTGTCTGGGACCGCTCGAGCTGCCAGTGCCGGTGATGGTGATGGTGATTTGTCCTATTCACCCCCTCGACATGTCGACGTCAATGACTCTTCACTCGACGAGGATGGTAATCTTCCACCATCACATCTAGCAGCTCTGGCGCATGGGCCAGGTTGTGAGCTTAGCGCAGTGACCCCCGCAGATGCCATTCAGATCGAGCCAACCAGGTCAGGGAGGTACGCCGTCGACTTTCAATCAGAGAAGCTGGAGTTATTGGGAGGCTCTGGTTGGGGGCCGACAGTGGCAAGAGCCAGAAGGTCTACCAACCGCAAAACGCCAACCGAGCTCCGCCTCATCAGAGATGCCTTTCTGAAGCTCACTAGCTCGGGCTACGTCAGCACCATGACTCTCCGGTCCTTATCTCGCCCTCCTTCACCACAGGCGATCTCCCATCTCTATCGCAACAACAGTCTGATAAAGGATACTCATCTCTCTCAAGGAGACTGGCTGCGGAGGCATCATCCGGTCTTCAGCCCCAGTCAGTTCGTCATCAAAACGAGCAGCCAGAGCACCCCTTGTAGGATAGTCTACGACTGTCGAGAGGTCAATAAAGCCCTGGTGAAGCCCAACAGTACGAGATGGGATTTGCTACATTACTTGACCTTCGTCTGCACGCAGCCGGTGGTGGCCGACTTGGCCAAGGCCTTCAACCAAGTCCTACTGACGTCGAGATCATCTGGCTTGTGCTGCACTATACTGAAGTGTCCGGACACGGGTCATTACATTCTGGTTGTGTGGTGTGCCATGCCCTTCGGTGCCTCTCCCAGCCCAGGCGGCCTCGAACTCTCGACGGCATGCATCGCCCTCGAGAGCCGAGACCTGCATACAAGGCTAGTACCCTCCTTCGCCACCACGGATCTAGACGGGTTTGCTCCGAGAACGTTGCCTGATATCTACAAAGCTCCCGACTTCGACTACGCACGGCCCGTACTCGTAGCAGCCTTCTCGGACTCCCCGGATATCCTCGGTGCACTCTCGTCCACTATTCCTCGTGATTTGGGATGGCGTGACTACGTCGACGACTGGTCCTGGGGGCTCCACCACGTTCGGCAGCTGCTGTGGTCCAAGTCCATCTCCACAGGGGTTGCGGAATTTCGGGGATTTACCTATGCTGATGGCAAGGAGAATGAGTCCTGGCAGGAGGACGTTGATGCACCTTTGTTGGGGTACAGGCTTCGGGACGACCGTCTATGTACAACTATCGATGTTCCGGACCTCTGCTGTGGCGCCACTAAGAGAGACTTGAGCAAATGCCTGGCCTCACACTATGACCCTTTGGGCCGTCACATCGAGCTGAGTATGTACGCTCGAGCTATTTGGCGGAAGGTGGTCATCGCCGCTAACGCCCCTGGGGTTACCGTAGACGAGTCCTGGCACCGCTCAGTTCCTACCGAGCTGATCAATGAGGCTAACGCCTGGCTTCAGATGGCGAGAACAGCCGCACCGACGCCGCGGTATATCCCCGTCCACTCTGGACCCTTCTGCGACACTCCTTGCCGTATCATCATCAGCTGTGATGCGAGTGGGGTTGCGTGGGCTACCGACACCCGTACCAGGCTCTCGGGCCTTCCCCTCAGCCCTAGGCTGAGGGCGAGAGGAGGGATGTTTCCCGTCGCTCGGCGGGCCTCGACTTCGGTTAATACAATGGAGGCCACCATTCCCCGCAAGGAATTGCATGCACTGGTCCAAGGTGCTGCTGAAGCTCTTTACCTGTGTACGACTCTCTCTTTGGACATTCATCACAATGTGGAGATCTACATCTTGAGCGACAACCTCATAAACATTCAAAGACTATCCTGGCTCTCGAGCAGGAGCAGGGAAGAGGCGGCCCTACACATCGGCAAGAAAGGCAAGCACCGCTTCTCGGAAGGCGATCTCACCAGGTTGATTCGTATCCGTGACTACTTATTGCGGTGTGTCGTCCCGGTGACGGTATTACACGTACCGTCGGCCTTGAACCTAGCCGACAGTGCTTCGAGGTGCATCCCTACTTCCCCGACCAAGTCTCAACTTCGTCTACTGGAGCTCTTGCTGGATAGGCCTTCCGATAAACCCCGCTATGTGCCCCCAACTGCGACTGAGTCTTTCGACAATGACCCCTCGGCGGCGTCCTCGAGCTGGTACCAAGATGAGACCGTGGACTTGTTCGAGACCGCGGACTCTGCGCTTCTGTCTGTTGCTACTACTCAGGTGCAGGCCCGGCCTGGACCTATGCCGCCGCCCTTTCGGCAGGACGACCGCCTCCCCGTCATGACTCGGGAGGAAGAAGCCGGCATCGACGTGGAGTTGCAGAAGCTGGTCGAGCAAGATGCATTCTACGGCGCTATCGCGGCATTTCTACGTGATGGGACCGTGCGTCCGCCCTTTTCGGTCGAAAGGATCCGTCGAGCCTCTTCCTGTTTCCTCCTTGGTGAACACATCCACAATTGGAGTCAAAGACCTCCGCGAGCCAATTGGGGGAGGGTCCTAATTTAGGGCGAGCGCTAGAAACAACTTCCGGGCATTCCTGGCCGGAACCTATCGTGCTTAGGCCCCCCGTTCCTATATATTATCTTTGCTCCTACCCATTACAATTTATTCAAACCTTCCAAATCATTCAATATGGTCCGTCAAAGTTTATTCCTACTATCCCGATGCGAATCGAAATGTTTTGACACTCACATTAACCACAAACCATGGTTCCTGTCACGTCTCCTCCGCTTGCGCACTTGCATTTCTTTGCTCAAAAAGCGCGCGCCGCTGCGTCACGGCGTCGCACATTGTGCGCATTGCGACGCACAAACTGCTCTGCATATAGCGCACGCCTCGTGTCACAAAGTTCTAATTTCCCGCGTGCAGGAAGACCTCGCTCATTCCCGCCGCGGCGACGACCTTTTTTCGCGATACGTGCTGTTGTGCATACTTCCTCTGGGGTCCTAACAATCGAAGGTTCTCTTCACTATGTCATGTTTACTTTGTTTTTGCTCCTATCCCACCTATTTTAAAACACTGACCATACGCCGATGTATTATGCAGCTGCTTCCCTGGTTCGAAGCAGGCTGCTCCAAGCAGCTCTGACAATTCCTCGCTCGCATGTTCTTCGAGTGCTAATTTTGAGCGCAAGTTCGCTATATATCTGCCTACTGGCCCACTACGTGGATCTCACCTGCACGTGGTCTTAGCTTGGAGCTTTCAAACGACTTATAAGCGAGCTGCAGCATCTTCTTGCCAGCAAGAAATGACGAGATGGTTCGTCGAGGCGTCAGCCTCGCCCGAAGGGAGAACCATCGTTTCGATTTTCGTACTTCAACAAAGTTTTTTTGTTACATAATTCTCGCAATCGGCCGCTGGCCGCTTCATTACTTTTAGAGTAATAGTTATGGAGTATCGGCGTGCATTTTGAGTGGGTCTATTTGTTCTGATAACAATGGAAGTATTATTGGTTTGCGCGACTGCGTCTTCGAGGCAGTGCAGGTAGGCCTCTCTACGCTCTTCAGTCTCTCCTTTCAACTATTTTGCGTCTTCACAATTCGGCAAGTTCAAGGGCAGGCGTCAAGCTTGAACCCTCCCGAAGCCTCTGGGTGAACGGAGGGCGAGTTCCATGCGGGGTACCTCACAAATGTTAGCCCGAGCGGGAAGGGCCCCGCGAGGGCCTAGGGCGAGCGCGGGTGGTCTCTGCCACCGGAAACAACCATATTACATCTGCATCGAATCGGAGCGATTTTCGAAATTAGCCTATGAAATTTTCTCAAACTGTGCACGAGTACTCCTACCATGCACATGAGTAATCCTGTAAAGGCTCATGTCAAACGAAAACATCCACACCACAGACCAACCATTTCTCATGGAAAATTCAGGTGACGTGGCGCACAAAAGAGACAGAACTACGCTCCGCTGCCAAAATGGTGCACGTTTCACAATTTTCGTCCGCACGCCGTGCAAGCCTCAAATAAGACGTATTTCGCACGAAAATTCGCACGAATATCCCCAACGGCAATTAGATCCACATCCTACTGTCTGGGAGACTGAATCGCGTTGGATGCAGCGCTAACTGCGAAAATCGTGTTTGGGGGCGCGCGCTAACATGAACAACAAAGCGCACGCCATCAGCCGGGTTGGGCTTCGGTGTTTGGGTTCCGAACTCGACTCTGTTAGTAGCCCTCCGTACAGCTCTGATTGCTGGATGCTTCCGACTTACGAATAAGTCCCTGCCATGTACCATTACTACGAAACGGAACGCAGGCACAGCAGGTGCTTCGGTCAAACAGTTGCTGGTTGAGTTATGAGGTACTGCGTCGCATTTGTCGCCTATCGGTTTTCTCCGCAAGATGGGCATGACATGTTTGCTGGTACGAATGACGCGTACAATTAAGTTCCCTTAACCACGCAACCTGCTGAGGCAATGCTCAACCACAAAGTCACAACGGCAATGGTGCGGCCCGGGCAGCCTTCTCCATCGGAGAGCTGCCCGGGCCGCACAAACCCTCCACATCGTCATCGCGCGTTCCTCATCCTCTGTCCTTCTACCCCTGCCTGACCTCCCCCGCGCATGTCCCTCAAGTCCACGACCCAGCGATATGTTCTATTGCCCTGTGGACCGCTCATTGTACGAGACTAAGCGTATCGCCCGTTCACACCCTCTCCATCCCAGTCCAATATCCCCGGACCTTGTGTTACACTTCTAGCTGCTCAGCTGCGAGTGTTGCTAGATGAGAGGGACCGGCTCTTCCGCATCGTGCTGCAGACTCCAGTCGGTGACACTGTCAAGCAGCGAGTGCTCATCGCATCCGGTGCTGGTCGGAAGCTTGCCTATCGTCTGATCGTCACCAGACATGTGCAGTGGAACCATCTTGGCACCAAGAAGCTTGCAGCCCGGTTATCACTGGAGTACTTCTGGAAAAGGATGGAAGCGACTGTGAGATCTGCTTTGGCGACTTGTTTGCCTTGCACACGGGCCCACGCCCTTCGCACATTTCGGTCCTCGGCTGGTTCCCGAAACGTGCAAAGCCTGCGGCCCTTCATGGTCGTCGGCATCGACCTCTACTTACCAGGCTTACGGTCGGACGGTCAAGCACATCGACAGCAACTGCAGAACGATGTATCTGCTATGCTCCTGATAACCTGCATGGCCACAGGGTTCCTCAAGGGCTGCGCCATCAGAGGCGCAGTAACGGCAAGTGCTGTGTGCGAGTGCCTTGAAGCCACTTTCAGCGGGTCTATTTATCCGAGCATTATATGCTCAGATAACGATGCCAAGTTCGTCGCCACCCTTACGCAGAGATGGTGTCGTAGTAAGCATATAGTCCATTGCTTCGCGCCAATCTATAGCCCTCTCCTTTGTCTCTGGGAGCGAGGCCACCGCGAGGTGACTCGGTGCTTACGGGCCTGCATCAACGACAGCGGCGACTATGGTGAGACATCCTCTTCAAGAAAGCCTTGGCATACCTTGGTGTTCGAATGTATCGACGTTCTCAACGGAAGCCCTTACGACTCGTCGACCTGGCTATCACCAAGAATGTTGGCTTTCCCGTATTTCTCCGAGTCGGCTTACTACGGCGGGGACCCCTCATCTGACGATATCATCAACAAGATGGCATCGTTTTCGAGCCCACAAGAAGCACATCACCTCCGTAACGAAGCTAGGGCATCGTATCGGCTGAAGCTGTTGGACTACCTCCAGCATTGGTGCACCTACCGAGCGACTTCACGTGCGAGGGTGTTGGCCGATCAAGGACGAGAGTGCGACCTTAAAGTTCAAGATAAGGTGTATCACCTCACCAGTGCCTCCTCTGCTTCCAAGCTTGCCTCTCGCGTGCAAGGTCCTTACGAAGTGGCCGAGCTTGAGTCTGGTCGGGCAACTGCGGTACTTGTCAGCCCAAACGGTTCTCGATTCCGAGCGTGGGTCGGCAACTTAGTCAAGGTACCCAAGAACGACTTCGTGGACACCGAACCTACAGAACCGCCTTGCCCCTGGAGTTTGGACGGCCTTCCTCCTATCACCATACTGCCTCCTCCCCCCCGAGTCGCCCCGAAGTGGCCGCCCCCCTCGCCTGGTAACACTGCGATCGATGTGCCATCGTCTCTGGGGCCCTTTGCTCCCCCCAAGGCGGTTCCTCAGTCGGTATCCTCGAGACCTGCGCTGACTCCTAAGGCGGCCCCTCAGTCGGTATCCTCGAGACCTACGCTGGCCCCTAAGGCGGTTCCTCAGTCGGTATCCTCGAGACCTACGCTGGCTCCCAAGGCGGTTCCTCAGTCGGTATCCTCGAGACCTACGCTGGCCCTCTAAGGCGGTTCCTCAGTCGGTATCCTCGAGACCTGCGCTGGCCCCTAAGGCGGTTCCTCAGTCGGTATCCTCGAGACCTGCGCTGACTCCTAAGGCGGTTCCTCAGTCGGTATCCTCGAGACCTGCGCTGGCCCCTAAGGCGGTTCCTCAGTCGGTATCCTCGAGACCTACGCTGGCCCCTAAGGCGGTTCCTCAGTCGGTATCCTCGAGACCTGCGCTGACTCCTAAGGCGGTTCCTCAGTCGGTATCCTCGAGACCTACGCTGGCTCCCAAGGCGGTTCCTCAGTCAATATCCTCAAGACCTAAATTGAACGCAAAGCGGGAGAGGACATAAGGAAATACAAGAAATCTCTAGATTACTGAGTTAACCGTTTCAGTAGTACAATCAATGGTGTTACAGCTAATTTAGCTTGATCGATTATTGGCTTTATCAGCTGTAGCCGGAGACAGTATAGCGCATGAGTCAGACCTGGGGATTGAACCCGGGGTCTTTCGGTTCGCAAGTATACAAGTTAACCACGCGGCCAAATGGCTTAAGTGGAACATACTTCACTAGCCTAGACTTTGCACTCCACTCGTCCCCTTCTCTCTTTTCACTTAAGCAGCTTGATATCCTTCAAGTCGAACTTGCCGGGCAGGCCTTCTAGCTTATACGCCTTGGGGCCAACTCGTTCTTCAATCACTGCATCCAACCAGCGATCGGAGAGTTTATTCGACGGTCTGGGATTCCGGTAAAATACACAAGTACCGGGTTCCAGTCCTCGTCCCCATTCTTCTTTGTTTTCATGACAAAGTTCATCCCACTCGTCGCGTGACTGCACTGGACGGTAAGGTTCACAGTTAGGTGAAAACCTAAATACCTTCTCATGCGCAGACACGCCATGGTAAGGGGTTGTATTATACTTCGTCACTCTCTTTTTGACTAGTCTGGTGAATTCAGGCCAGCCAATTTCATCGTGGGAGGCATGAGTACGGAGGTACTCGTTGAGTGTTCTATGAAACCTTTCTACTTTTCCATTACTCAGCGAAGTATTCTTCGCAGTCGTGTAATGTAAAATATCATGTTTCAACAGAAATGCCTCAACTCGTTTCGAAACCAGATTCGCACCGGAGTCAGACCAGACAACCAAAGGGGTTGTGTGAAAGGTCTCTAACATATGGCTCAATAGAACCTCTATGTCTTCACCCACGGGCGCCGATTTCGTGGCCTTGCCCAGAGCATATCCAGTGGCACTATCCACTAGTGTGACGACGAAGAATGACTTCTTACCAGAAACAACTCTGTAGTTTCCGACTACATCAATATGGACTTTATTGAATGGAATGAAAGACTTGCGTGTTGCGCGTTTTTCAACGTCATCACGTTTCCTCTTCTTTCCTGTCTCAGGATCTAGTCCATCCGTGTTCTGGTTCGGATGTGCCTTGGCACGTTTACAAACGTCACACTGAGCAACAACCTCTCGGCATATTGCTCGGAACCCTGGTTCTGATTTTACCCATTTGCGAAGTCTTTGATATAGAGCTTCTGCACCTTCATGGTCGTGATTATCTTCTACAAATTGTTTCACGTGACCAGGTGGGATAATCAGATAGCCATTCTCACACGTACTCACGTCCTGCCATTCATGGGAACGAGTAGCTGCTGCTAAAGTATGAGACTCAGGCTTCGCTTTCAACTCACGCCTTGATGGTTTGGGCCATTTTAGATAATCAGGTATTCGTGATCGTTCATCCGCAGGGTTCTCACCACTGGCTATGTATCTGAACGTTACGTCTATTTTATACAGCTGTACGAGGTCGTCTATCATTTGTAGCCTAACCTCCGCTGCACCTGATGCAAGACCCTTGGATGCAACCCAATGGCTGAGTTTCTTCCTAGAAAGTTGGCCTAGGACTGGCTTGTTATCGACATACACTGTAAGTGCAAGACCAGTTTTAATTCCTAAGGCTCTTATCCAAGGAACCGTTAGGTCGTTCAGACCTCTCAAGCCTGCTTCTAGCTCTACTGTATCGATAGGCCGAATGTCTTTCGTGGCTCGTAGCCAAGATTTATCTTCGACTAATTGCGACCCAAAATATAAGCATGCACCGATTGCGTCCGCCGAAGCATCTGTGTACAAAGACCATGGCTGCGAGGGATCTACTCGGAAGAATCCAGTAGCTGGATCTCCTCGTAGTACAATGTCTGAGTACAATTTATGTGCTTTCGTCACAATGTCATCAGGCAAAGGATCGGGCGAAGTTGCGCTCGGATTGGCAATAACACTCAGTCTCTCCAGCGCTCTGGCTGCTGGCGAGAGCCATCCTAGGACAGGATAATGAGATGATGCTATCGTGGCCACCCACGAACGAAGATCACGATAGGTGAAGCCAGCAATGGGCTGGATATCACTTCGTCGTTTCCATCTATTCGCACCAGTCATTTGTAATCCTAAAATCCGTGCTGAGCTACTGCTCTCTGGGTCTTTGTTGGAAACCCGTTCCTATGTAATGCTTCGCGCAACTGATCTACATGCTCAGTTGGTACTCGCATATCATCTACGAACATATCTATCGGGCTTTCGAGACCTTCCTCGCAGAGAATATATCTTATGATACTTCTCAGTACTTTTGGAGCAATATTAATGCCAAATCCTAAGCGATCCAATCGCATGTATCTTGTTGATCCTTTCTCATCTCTTATGATGAGGCCTTGATATGCCGCGCATTTAGGGCTCATGCGTACGCAAAGGTATGCTTTCTTTATATCTATCAATACCCAGCTATCTATCGATTTACCATCACGTGTATAGTTCGCTCTCCATCGGCGTAATGTATCGTCGACGGTAACATGGTCACCCGAATTGGGATATGAATGGATCTGATTATTTAGAGGCTTAAAGTCTATAACAGGACGGCAAGGAGTTGTGATTTTGTGTTCTTGCGCGACTCCCATTAGAGTCAATGTTCCCTTCAAATCAGATCTTTTGACCTCTTGTATGAAGCCTTGAGATTCTCAATTTTTGATTTCCGTTTGCCATGTATCTAACTGTGATTGACTCAGTGATTCCATCTGCTTTTCATAAGTGGGAGGACGGAATGCTCCTGGAGGAGCTTTATTATCAATCCACTTCCATTCCACTTGCCAAACAGATTTACCATCACCATCAGTCAGTCTACGAGCAATGAAATCAGGTTCATCAATAGTAGCTGTGATTCTGTTCCCAGTTTGTTCATCTATTCTAATCTGAGAATCTGCGCCAGAGGCTAATGCCGGTGAAGCGGCTATTATAGGCTCAGTGTAATGCGTGCTCTCGAATACTACAGGAGAGTGCATCGTTATCCAATCACATCCTAGAATTATATCAACTCTATAGTCACCCACGTGTACTATGTGATCTGCATCAACGACTAATACAGGTATAGTGTTCCGTATATCATTGTTACAACTCAACACAGTAGCAGGGATCTTTGCGATGGTACACAACTGAGGACCTTTAATGGTCGATAATGCAACCTGGTGACCTTCAACTGAACTACAACCTCTACCAACCTTGCTTAATGCCGATCGAGTTATGATTGAGTCACTTGATCCTGAATCGACAAGGCAAATGAGATTATACTCAGTCTGAAGTAACAGCGGCATCGGAGAATCTAATACATGAAACCGCTTCCCGAGGTTGCTTACTTTCAAAGCCATTCTTGCTTTAGCAAGGAATCTACACGTTTCAATCGTGTGATTGGTCTTATTGCAAAACTCACAGCGCTTCACCGATTGGCCTCCTTCACGGCTTCTCTTTCCTTTGCCTTTACCGCCTTTACCACCCTTGCCCTTGCCAGACTTAAAGTCAAACCTTCGCACACCAGGTGCGGCTACTCGCGGTTGACTGAGGTTATCAAATGATAGCCTCGCGCGAGTAATGATTTGCTCATAAGACTTGGTAGGGTCAAGGCAGAACGGCTTGATGGCTGAGCTTGCTGGATGATCGTGTGGTAGACCACTGTAGAAGAACAGCTTCATGATCTCACCCTGGCATCTGTTGTGAATATTGCTAAAGCTCTGTCGCACTAGGCGACTCACGGCAGTAGCATACTCATCAACCGATGTGTAGTCGTTGAAGCTGACACTTCTCAAGCGGGCAGCAGCCTTGTCAGGGCTCGAACCAAACCGCTTTCGTAGTTCGGATCGTAGCCGGGCCAAGTACCGCTTCCTGGAAGGATCGATGGACTTCTGCTCACACGGGACCATCTTGGCAGCCTGATACGCCGGACCAGAGACCGATAACTTGAGGAGAACAGCCTGGTCATAGTAGTCAAGGTTGAAACCTTCAGGACCGGCAATCATATCCAGCTTGTCCAACCATTCTTCAACATCTTCGTCGGCACCACCGCTGAACTTGACGGCGTTCTTACGAAGTTCGATCATCCGCCGAGCTTTGGAAGTCCCGGCTAGAGGCGATGGCTTGGTATCATCCAAAACCACCTTACGCTTTTCAGGCGCTTTACCTTTCCGAGGAGGAGTACCACCCTCTTGGTGAGGGGTATCACCAACCTTTTGCTGAGGAGGATCTCTATCATCCAGCTCACTATCACTGCGATGAGCGAACTCATCGTCTAGTGGAAGCAATGCCTCGTCATCATCGTGATCGAGGTCAATGCTGACGTCTCTGACGTCATCTTCGTCTTCACTGTAGAAATCAGAGAGACGGCGAAGTTGGTGTGCGCGAGGTGCACTCGCGCTACCAGAACTCTCACTCGAAGAGCCAGGAGTCTGGGCACCAATTGAACGCAAAGCGGGAGAGGACATAAGGAAATACAAGAAATCTCTAGATTACTGAGTTAACCGTTTCAGTAGTACAATCAATGGTGTTACAGCTAATTTAGCTTGATCGATTATTGGCTTTATCAGCTGTAGCCGGAGACAGTATAGCGCATGAGTCAGACCTGGGGATTGAACCCGGGGTCTTTCGGTTCGCAAGTATACAAGTTAACCACGCGGCCAAATGGCTTAAGTGGAACATACTTCACTAGCCTAGACTTTGCACTCCACTACCTAAATCAGCCCTCCAATCACCGCTTCCGAAGCCTGTAACCCCTCATTGGCCGCCGTCGCTTCCGGCCCGCCAGAAACATGTGCCAGACCAGCCAGCTCCGTGGCCTCCCACATTCATCGCTCCAGGCTGCTCTTCGGCATCGTCGCCAGGCGCTGTCGACGCTGATCTAAGTTCCGGTGTATCAGCTTCCCCGAGGGACGTGACGGAGGTGGTTATCCCTGACTACTTGCCTCTTTAAGCCGAGATGATGAAGGGCCACGGTGATAACGATTGACCGATTATATCTTATTATTATCGTATATTCAATTCGCGGCGGGAGAGTTCCCTGAACCCATCAACTCAGCCGCGTTGAGACTTCATAAGTGAGCAAGATGCGCTGAGGTGTATCTTTGACGAAGGTCTTAGTTCGCCCAGCATTTCACTGTTGTCTCCGTCTCGCTAGAATCAACAAACTATTGTATATTCACTGCAATTACCTCATCACAACCTCCCGTGGTTGTGTTGCGTTGGTATCTGGTGTCTACTTCCTCTCTGCACGGAATTCGGGTCGATGTGACACGGTGGTGTATGTGGGGAGATCTCTCTCGCGGGGTTCCCGTTGAGGCGGGCCTGGCTGTGAGACGGTGCCGAAGTAAATTAAGCTCGTAATGAGCGAGTTCGAGCGGGTAAAGCGCAGACTAGCCAAAAGAGAGAGAGAGAATTAGTGATGTGCAGTTAGTGAGGTAAAGCTAATATGAGCACATTTGATTGCATGAACCGTTCATGTATACCCAGTGCTCAAGTACCGATCGAACTCCGCCACAGTTGTACCCATTCGATATGTACGCGTACTTCAGACGGCCTGTTGTCAGGAGAGCAAGGACCATCTGTCAGTGAAAGATAAGAGACTGTGGAATTGACTGCTGCACGTGGTGAACGGAAAGTTTGTGTGCCATAGATAGAACGGCTGGTGCAACGGTTAAGCGGGATATGCTTGAGTCCAGATTCTAGGAAAAGTGCCAATAAGCTAAGGCTGTTGACCTGTGGCATGAAAATATTGATATGCTGATCATTAAGCAAGTTATTGTAGTGATTAACTCCCAACTCTCAACGAGGCACTCAGTGGACTCAGCGCCCTTCCTGCCTTCGCGTTCGCAGCGGTCTTGCCGAGTCATTTTAGAAGTGGAGTTCTAGCTGCGAAGATGCCCAACAAGCCAGGCCAAGCGTACCACTGCGACTGGTTTTCATCTACCTGGTATGCCATTAGCGGTAGTTGTTTTATGCGCATCTGGCTGTGTGGTCTAGTGGTATGATTCTCGCTTAGGGTGCGAGAGGTCCCGAGTTCAATTCTCGGCACAGCCCTTCTTGTATCATCGTCTGCTTGGATATCCAACTCGAGGCAGACATCACAAAATGACCTCGTACGTTCCGCAGATTCTCGAGGTACATGGCAGAGGTTACAACGTGAGGCACAGGTACGATCTAGGGAAGATGCGGTGTCCTAAATTTTAACGCTAGATGTCGCATACTTCGAAACTGTTGACTCGACCAGAAATGGACTTCTCTTGAATGATGGCGATGCTATATGTTCCATTCATCAACTAATTGCTGAAACTGGAGGAGCGCGCGCCCTACGAGGTGACTATCGGCCAATTCCAGGCGATATTTTTGAGTAGGACAGCTATGGAGCTGCCGGGAGTTCGTTCCAAAACTACACGTTACTCGTTCACTACTCGTTACAAAACAGAACTCGTTCTTACACTATCCTGCTTCCTTCATTGGGGCCTAGAGACGGTGCAACGCTCACACTTCGATACACGCCATGTACAGATCTACGTTGTTACGTCCCATCCCATTCAATCAGCCGTTTTCATTCAATTTGTTGTTCCCTTGATCATCCGGACTTGATCTCCCTTCGCAGATGATCGCGTTGTCCTGCATCTTTAACCCTACGACTTTCTCTCTCGTAACATGCTCGGCCCATGCGCAGAATCTTTCAAGGTTATGTGAACCGTGAGTTTTATTTAATTCCTCAAATCCTATACTCGCAGTGAACCTATATAGTTTCGACGATAGAATACCCAGGCAAGAGACGCTCTCAGTTTTAATTTCCCTTTCAAGTGAGCCCACTTGCGTTCAGTCCTGCGTCATTATCGATGTCTGGAAGGGACAGTGTTGCTGTACGCGGACTCAGTATGGTACCAACTTGTTACCTTGTGATTCTTCAGCATTTTACATTAGCTGTAGCACGCAAGTACAAGATAGATTGGTGCAATACCTTTTGTTGATCCCCCTGTCATTATCACTACCACAAGCTACATCACCGAGGCGTTGGGTTGACTATGAGAGCGACCAGGAGCAACAACAGGTGGTCCTACTTGCGTGTCCCCTAGTCTGCGACCTCCGGGTCGTCTCGGTGTCATCGTTATCGCAGTGATGATACTCAGCCTGTAATTTCGAATAGCCCAGAGTAGTGAAAAAGTAGATCAGTGGGTGGCTAACTCGCCCACGTCTTCTCGTGACCACAACCCACCATTTCTTATCGGCATCTCGAGGGAAGGCTGAAGTTCTTTCGACCTTCCCAGGAAGGCAGGTAGGAATCTTTAGTTTTTTTTGAGTGGAAACGGAATTATACACGTCTGGCACGGTAGCTTATACGGATCACAAGCGAAGCGTTTATCAATGGCCTTAGCCAGCCAAACAGACAGACAAACATCGCCCGCAAGCAGCACAGGCTACCAATCAATAGTGAGTAGTATAGAGTCTATATATCTTATACTATAGACACGCTCGCCCACTACGGTGCGCAAGACAGAAGGTTCCGTCGTGATCTACGATGCATTAAGATCCGCAGACCAGACGACAACTCTGTGCTCCTTGAAAACAGCAGATGAGAATCTTTAGTTGGCGATGTGCAAAGCGTCGGGGCGCGCCTAGATATTTTTCCTGTATTTTCCTGTATCGCTCGCCTTGACATGCGAGCGTGTAACCGTTATTAGATTCTCTAAGCTCCGCGGTGCGACCGATGCACGTAAATGTCTGTATCAGAAAGTCGTGGCTCATATTGGTGGCATTGTGTTCGAGTATCTTACGTTGAGCATTGCAAGATACGCACGAGGTCAAGTTGGCGCCCTTTTGACAGTCCAACCACTATAATACTAGTTTCTGGCTGCGGTTAATGTAGACTCATCAGAGTGCTACGCCGACGTCCGCGGACGTTTTTGAACTTTTTAATTGGACTGCTCGCAGTTTGTGTGCATGTTAGAGCGAAGCTCGTTGCGTAGCGCTCTGCCAAATCTCAGTTACAATACGGAAATTGGAAGATTCATGAAAGTTAACCTTTTCTGTCCCGTGCCATCATAACCAAAGATACTTCTAGCTTTTAACCATGGCTAACTATCATTCCTTCAACACCGCGCAACCCGACCCGAGAAAGGAGTTCATCGTGGAGGCTTGCATGGCGCTGTTGGGCATCTCTCAGAAGGACAGAGGAATCTTTAGGTCAGAGCGTGCGACTGTCAAGCGTGCAAGATACGGTGTAGGTCGAATCCCGAGTCGAATGGCGAGCTGGAGAAGTTCTTGGAGGATTTCAATACTAAGGTGAGAAATCTTGTGGGCGAATCTGCTGGCTAGTGGTGAAAGAAAATAGGAAAAAAATTTCTGCAGTTGTCGACCGAAGCGGCTCGTTTTGTGATGAACTTCTGTCGAGTCTTCACGAACGTTCGATGATATTTTACCTGTTCGAATCGTGGCCTAACTGTCGAAGACGACATAAAGACGTATTACGGAGAAGGGGTACGCAAGTACAAAAGACTGCTGTCACAGCAGTGCTGTGCGCGTGCATTCTCTGGTTCACCGCCAGGATCAGCCATAAGAGAGACGACAGTAGCAGTGGTTCGTGGTAACAATAGCATGCTTATCATTTTGGTGTCTCGCAACTGTCCAAAAAACTGCGAGGCTCAGTCCATCTCGCAGATTCTATTCGCGTATGAGCAAGCACACGAGACGGGGATCTCTGGGGAGTTCCGCAATGTCTGTCTTTCGACAAGATACGGGGATATCCCCTCAAAGCTTGGAGGTAGCATTGGACCTACGGACACGTTAATCGATCGATTCATTCAGTCGCGGTTGCCTTCATCAAAACCGGCGTTGGTGAGCTTGCGGCGGGGACGATGAGCAGGCGAGTCGTCACTACCACTGTGGATGTTACCCACCCGATGAGGGGACTGCGGGGTGTCCTGAGAGAGGCTTACTCGAAGGTCGGCAAGGGTTAGTGGGAATCTTTTGAAGATTCTAATTTGGAATCTTGTACTCGTAAGGGGACCTACTCGCGATTGACTGTGGTCGAGTTTGGATACTACCGTGACGATATTATAGAGTATAAAAGTAAAATATCTTTTGAGCTTGAGCTTACCCTGGGTAAAAAATATCAAAATTATTATGGAGACAAATCAAATTTTTTTACGTTCGGAAAATTCAGTAACGTCAAATTTTTGGCGCCAGAGCGTCTCGGTTTGCTCATTCCAGTAGATATTCATCGACGCGTGAAATTATTTCGTGTTTTCTTTTTAGTTACTCGGCGATTCGGAAGTCGGCAGGTCGATGTGAGAATCTTCCGGCTGCGGGTTGAGTTTCATTTTGCTGCTTTCAGCGAGGAGTTGGTATCTGGGCTTGAAGCTTGCATTAGTCGAGGCTCATTGAGTGAGAACTTCGACGAGGATAATATTGATAATGTGAATGGCGTTGAGGAAATGCAAGATTGCAAGTGGCGCTTCTTTTGGTAGATAGTGATTCCTTACGATGAGCTCGCTTTCTGGACGCAGCGCAGGGAAGCTGGGAAGGAGGGCGGAGAACGGGTAGCCGGGAGTATTGGAACGTATCCAAGGTCGATCCTTGCCTTACGCAAGTTGATGGATACGCGTGACCATGCCATATACAGAATAGTGGTGCTCCGCTGGGGTCTGGAACTTCACGATGGTACATTTTCGTATGCAACTTTTCTAGGATTCTCAGAGTGACCGTGAACGCCCGGTGGTTCTTCGCGTTGAATCCTGAGTGGAAGTTGACTAAGCAGAGAGTATTCTATTCGACCCTTCGTCGGAGGGCCTCCGATGATTCCGACCAGAGCGGGAAATCCGGGCCTTGGCAGTGAATAGGCTTTCAGCGACGAAGTTGAACTTTCAGCGTTGGTGAAAAATTTGTCGGAAAACGTTCCAGCGCTTCCTTGTGTGTGACTTTATCTCGTGACAAGTGGGTATGTTGGCTTCCAGGATTTGGTGGATTTCAGGTATCTAGGTTCGCTAAGGAGCTTTCAGAGTGTGGCTTGGCGGCCCCGATGCTCTTCGATCATTCGTTTCCACAGGAGAGAGGTATCAGGTTGGGAGAGTATCTTAAACTCGCGCGAGGAATTTGGAAAATTCTTGTGGGCCTTTTTGTGATGGCATCATTTCATATGACCGGGTGGTTTCAGAGTCATCTGTTTCCGGAACCTTCTAGTGTTATGTCGAAGATAAAGCAATATAATCGTTCATCTGTGGGTGTATTTGTCCGGGTTTGTGACGTTTTAACCCGGGTAAATCCCTCACATCTCCCCGTAAATAATATTGCGATACTATACTTTACTGGAATAATTGAGTTCTCATCGTCCGGCGATGAGTGGAAAAGATATCCGAAAGGCACCCAACCAGGCGCGGCATATCCAAGGTCGATCATAGCTCATCACGGATTTTCACCACATTTTCGCTATCTCGTTTCATCATGTCAGGACAGTCGTCCTTAGCGGCTCTTTACACCGCGATCGAAGGAGTGCTGCCGCTGTTGGAGAATATCAGTTTGGATGAGAAGATCAACCCGCCTTATCCAGTAGAGAGAATGAAACGGTAAGATACTCGGTAAAGCTAGGCCGACCTGTCTGTTGCTCAGGCTGTTGATGGTCATATCTTATAAGATATGTGCTGAAGTATCCTGGCATTTGGCAGAGGTATCTTAAGGTATTAAGATACCTTAAGGTATCAGAGGTATTATCAGATAAGAGAGCATCCATGGTTGTTAGGGAGTCTCTAAAAGTGAACTACCAGGAATGTGTTTGGTCGAAGTATTTTTTGAAGTCAGGCTCTGGAGAGGTGGGTACAGTGTGTTCAAGATGGGCAGTTGCTGCCCGAGTCTCCTGTGGAGTCTGCGAAGGAGGTAGGATGCTGCCAAGTTACTCCTCAATTGAGAGACGCGATACGGCTCCCCTAACAACTGGAGCTTGATGCGGCTTTCGCCGTACTGCGGAGACAGGGGCAATTCAAGGATAAACCTTCAGTGAAATTCACTGGCTCCGCTCTAGCGGCTAGAATCGGCTATCATAGCCGATGATAATAATCTAGTTTCCAGGAGTCCTGGATATCTCTGCTCTTATCTGTCGTCCCTTTTTGGAGCCTCTGGATCACCTTTGCGGCGCTAGACTCACTAAACCTGGCGTGCGTAGTGGTCCAATGAGAGGAGACTGCCGTTGGCGGCAAGCCGCCAGGGTCATTTGTCGAGTATTGGCTACTCTATTCACTGCTAAGCCAGCGAGCATTCCAGGTAAAGACTCTCGACTTTTGACTCCAGAGAAATTCAATCCATTGATATGACGGGCATCACCAGAACTTGGCTGCCTGAGCTCAATTAGCTCATTACGTTATGTAATTTGCATGCTAGCTGCTGGCTCGCTGTTAGCATGAGTTGGCCTGCAACTCCTACGATGGTTGCCCGAACCTACTGGACCACTGCTGCTCAGGCATCATGCAGAATAGCCCTGCGCGGGGTTATCGGCAGCGATGATCGCCCTCATCTGGTATCCTCGAGGCTGTCCTTGGCGTTATCACGTTGTTGCCTCCACTGAAGCTGGGAGTATACCAGTGGTGCACCAGATAGACGTTCCTTCGATAGCTCTGACGTCCTTGATGGCGGCCTGTCGTCAACAGAACGATGTCAGGACGATGCCAGATGACCTATGTCATATTTCCATGATTGACGATAAGCCCGATGAGGTGAAAAATGCACCAAAAATTTTTGTTCGATAATTCGATCGGTGACATGTTTAAACAATATAACAATGTTAGGAGAGCTCATATCCGAAAATTTCAGGTCCATACGAGCTCTAGGTAAAAAAAGCTATGCCGGTGACACGAAACTGTCTCTTTAGATTGCGCGTACTGTAGCTCTCTCAACGCAGAGAGGAATTCTTACGTCTTGGTCCATGAAAGCTTCGTCCCATTCGGTGACATTCGACCTCGGGGTTGGGAAGATCTTCTCGGAGGTGCTACGTAGGGCTGCGGCCTCCGCAAGAGTGGCCGAGAAGAGACCTATCAGGCTGTAGTGGATGACCGCCATGATTACGCAAGTATGAGGAAGCGCTGGACGCGAGATGGGAGGATTGCGCCACTACTGCGAGCCTGTTCTCATGCTCTGCTCTGCTACTGACCCCTCGGGGAACAACATAACCGCCATCAAAGTGGTTGGAAACGATTTTTCGAGCTACTCGAAAGAGCGCGCCTGGCGTCTCCCTTTGCAAGGAGTGAGCGCCATTATGCTCGATGACGTCGATCCGATGTGCTGTGGTTGTGTATGTGGGGATTCCTCTCGCGGGGTTCCCGTTGAGGCGGGCCTGGCTGTGAGACGGTGCCGAAGTAATGAGCGAGTTCGAGCGGTTAAGGCGCAGACTAGCCAAAAAGAGAGAGTGCAGTTAGTGATGTGCAGCTAGTGAGGTAAAGCTAGTATGAACACAGTTCGATTGCATGAACCGTTCATGTATACCCAGTACTCAAGTACCGATCGAACTCCGCCACAGTTGTACCCATTCGATGTGTACGCGCACCTCAGACGGCCTGTTGTCAGGAGAGCAAGGACCGTCTGTCAGCGAAAGAAAGGAGGCTGTGGAATTGAATGCTGCACGCGGTGAACAAAAAGCTTAGGTGCCGTGGATCGATAAAACGGCCGGTGCAACGGTTACGCGGGATATGCCTAATGCCAGATTCTACGCAAAGTGCAGAACAAGGCAAGGCTGTTGATCGGTGGCGTGAGATTATTGATCTCCCGATCATTGAGCGATTGATTCCCAGTTCTAACGAGGTACTCAGTGGTCCCTTCGCCCTCCCTGCCTTCGCCTTTGCTGTGGTTTTTCCGAGTCATTCTAGAAATGGAGCTCGAGTTGCGCAGACACCCGGCAAACCAGGCCAGGGGTACCACTATGACTGGTTCTCATTCACCTGGTATGCGATTAGCGGCGGTTGTCTTGTACGCATCTGGCTGTGTGGTCTAGTGGTATGATTCTCGCTTAGGGTGCGAGAGGTCCCGAGTTCAATTCTCGGCACAGCCCTCTTGTGCTTGTTGTTCGGCTAGATATAGTTGCTTCGATAGCATTTTACTCATATAACGAGTGGAAGTAGAACATTGTGGTGTAGGAGAAGGATCAAGCTGAAATTCACCTGATGAATATCGGACCTTTGTCGTCGCTGATTGTTGGTAGCATGAGGCTGCATATGGTGAGAGTACGGCAGTGGCAGTCGGTCTTGATTATTTTCCATTTGGCAGCGCTACTATTACTGCCTTATGCGGCATAAGTTATGCCCATTCGACTGTGTGGTCTCTCTTCGCCGGTTACACTGTTCTCGTGGAGCTCCTGCATCAGCAGCGGGCCGGCCCGCAGTGCACGTACCATCAGGGCCGGCGCTGGGTCCTGTGCACACTTGAGGGGCATCATAGCAGCCCGAGTTCACGAGACCTATTTCCTCATCCAGGCCCTGAATAGACAGGGCGCTCTCATTATTAACCTTGGACACTTTCTTAAGAACCTGGGGCAAGATGGTGTCCCGCAGCACCCACTATTTCCCAAATAAGTACAACTCGTCGTCCAGCCAGGTCTCCATGGGCTTGAACGGTTTACCCATAACATCAGAGATGTAAATCAACTCTGTCATGAATCGCTGGGCGGCCTCAGACACTACCCTGCGCGCTAGTGGTCCCTCCTCCTCTCCTATCGGGATGTAATCAGGAAGCCTAACCAGGACCAGAGTGGTTACGTTATCACCTGAGCCTCGTATTCGTGCATTAAAGCCGCACCGGTGGGCAGCAAGGCTCACATCTGCGAACGTGTCCACGGTCCATACCTTTTGACATTGACCCTCAACCCCGCGTGTATCACTCATGAAGCTCATGCCCGTTTGATCCCCCATCCAGTGCCGGCTCGCCTCCGCCACCTTTGCGTCCAGCCACTGCTTTATCTTAGCCCTAGCTAGCTCATCCTTCTCATACTGAGGGAGCGCAGACTCTGCCTCAGTAAAAACCAGTTCAGGCGGGGGTAGGGCTGGGTCAGCCGATATGTATACGACGGACCCGTAGAACGGGTGAATCGCCTGATAGATGCTTGTGCCGAATATGTCGTTCAAGAACTGAGTGGTCCCTCGAGTATTCCACTCAGTCTTCTCCTGGCACCACTTTTTATAATCGAGGTTGACGTTGAAGGATAGGCACCTATCAGGCGCGTCACGACGCTCTAAGTCCTGGTCCACTGCCGTGGCAGTTTTACCAAGCATGATCTCAGGAACGTAGTCGAAGAAGCTCCGTTGGACGTTTCGCTCAGCCGTTGATAAAGCCAACCTATTCCGTATGGTCGTGTACCCGAACTCCCGCTCCTCAACGGGGTTGGGCTGGCGCTTCTTGGTCTTCAACATAAAGACCAAGCTGGTGGGGTCTATGCGCGCGGTGGCGAAGTCGTGAGCCGCATCACCAGCATCTAGGCTGGGCTCAGCCAACAGCTGCATCAACTGGCGCCTGTCAGTGCGTGCCCTGCCCGGCGGGGTGTACCCAGTCACCCTAGCATCATACACGTGGTAGATGTCGTCGAGGTGTAAGGCTATGGCCTTGTCCCCCATAAGGGATGCCGTGTCAGGGGTTGTGTCGAAGGGCAGGACATGGTCGAACCGCACAGGAGCCCACGCCTGCAAAGGCACTGCAGCCAGACGGGCCGCCAACCCCCTGACTATGGGCTGGTTCCAGGCATCACGCAAGTCACCATCAGAGACGCTCGTCACGCCAGGCAGTCTGCCGTGCCGCTGGAGGAATGAGATAGCGAACTTTTGGCGCAGCAGCCCTGTGGCCTCATTGACTAGATCCGCTCCTGCCGCCGTCTCTGGCTCATATGCCGTCATAAGTCGCTGGGCCTTGGCGAAGGAGGCAACCTCATCTGGCCGACCGTAGCCCCAGGACGATTTCACCAGGCCATGGAAGTCCCATAGCGGCTCAATGCCAGGGCACCTGGCTAATAGGTAATGAATGCGTTGAATGGCCCCTAGAATCAATTGATACGAACATGAGAAAACTTCAACCTCCTCATCCTTCTCGTTAGTTAACACCATATGAGACCCTTCATGATCCTCCAGGTCCCGAACGGCGGAGCAGTCTGCCAAGGTCTGCCTCACAGCCACCCGCTTGAAGTCGTCCCGGGTTGACAACTTCGGTGACCTAGAGTTAGCCTCGGCGACTATCAGTGGCTCCAGCTGTTTCACGAAACCGCAACCGTTTGGGCCCTGAACGCTTAACACCTCGTCCCCGATGTCGTGGAACTCGTCCAGGAGGTCAGGGGATGGCATGGTTGACTCTGGATCACGACTGTGCTGACACGCAGCGGTGAACTTAGCCATGACACGAGCCTCTAGAAGCTCCTTCACGTTGAGCATCTCCTGCCGGTGAGTCACGAATGAGTGCCTGACGCCACGGTCCGTGTACACGAGGACGGTAAACAAGGACCAAGGGAACATCACCACCTGGTAGTCAGGGCCACCTGAATTGGCTGTGGCCGTCATAGGTGTCACAACGCCTTTGTCCATGCACTCGAACACAATGTATGCCAAATTCCAGACTGGGGTTAGCTCCTGGAGCGCATTCTCGGCAGCCACCTCCCACTCAAACTCAAGTCGTTCAATGATGTCCCGTCTGATTAGGTTGGATCCCACGTCCCCGGGTAGACCGGGGTAGAAGGCCCATAACTGTTCCAGCTGTTTCTTACATGCGACTTTAGCACCCTCTCGCATGTCTTGATGCATGGCCTTAGCCTTAGCTAGTCTCAACGATAGGAAGTTGTCCCTGGTCACCATACGTAGTAGGTCATTCTGCTCGGGGCTAATGTCCAAATGGAGCTGGACTGTGAGAGCGATAAGCTCAAAATCCAGCCTAACCCTTGAGATGGGGTTCCTCTCAAGCACCTCGCAGGCTATGTCCTCGACTTCCTTGGCTGTCATCGCCGAGGCGTTGGGGCTTTGAAAATATGGGGCTCAAAATATAGTGAAATAGAGCTTCCTCGGCTCTATTTCATCCAAGAAAAATCGCATCCATACGTGCTTTATTAATTTTTTTGCAAGGTTGATAGGAAGGCAAGGCGCAGCCGCAGGCTGCGATGTGCCGGACTATCAACCGGTCAAAACCCGCAGAAATCAGGACGCTTCGGGGACAGCCTCCCCGAACCTTGCGCGAAGGAACACAACGTGACAACTCGCGCGCCCAGTGCTTATTACTATGAAACGCTCGGGCCGACGACAAAGTATCGCTAGGGGGCGCTTCCTCAGGGACGGCTCCTCGGCGCTCGATTTTTTTTCCATCCCGCACCCACCCGGGATACTTCTCTTCGCATGTCCTCGTCTCGCTGGACGACGCTCCCAGAAACTGCAAACCGGCAACCGGCACCGCCGGTCAGCAGCAGCAGGGAGCTGTGAGTCACAGCCTGCGACCTGCCGAGCACCCGAAGCCGTCTTCGTCGAAGACTCTTCGAGTAGTATGTGGCGCGTGCAGACTCTGCAGCACGCAAGCCACAAGGCATAAAGGCTCTGACCGCACTCGGGAGCCTGCTGGCAGCCCGCTGGCAGAAGGGCGAACTAGGGGCTCGTCACGGCGATGACATCGCCGAAGCTAGACTCGCTTCGCTTTTGCTGCTCTCTTTCCCGTCTCGTGGTCTAGCGGCAAGAACGGCGCTTGGGCGGCGAGAGGTCCCGAGTTCAATTCTCGGCACAGCTCTTCTTGTATCATCGTCTGCTTGGATATCCAACTCCCGGCAGACATCAAAGAATGACCTCACACGTTCCGTAGATTCTCGAGCTACATGGCAGAGGTTACAACGTGAGACACAGGCACGCTCTAGGGAAGATGCGGTGCCCTAAATTTCAACGCTAGATGTCGCATACACTTTGAAACTGTTGACTTGATCAGAAATGGACTTTGCTTGAATAATGGCGATACTATATGTTTATTGATTAACTAATTTCTGAAAATGGAGAAGCGCGCGCCCTACGAGGCGACTGTCAGCCAATTCCAGGCGATATATTTTGAGTAGAGCAACTATGAGGCTGCCGGGAGTTCGTTCCAAAACTATCTCCTGGGGGCTCTCTCACTATCCTGCTTCCTTCGTTGGGGCCTAGAGGCGGTGCAACGCTCACATTTCGATACTCGGTAAAACTCCGTGTACAGATCTACGTTGTTACGTCCTATCCCATTCAATCGGCCGCTTTCATTCAACCTGTTGCTCCCTTGATCACCTGGACTTGATCTCCCTTCGCAGATGATCGCGTTGTCCTCCATCTTTAACCCTACGACTTTTCCTCTCGTAACACGCTCGGCCCATGCGCATAATCTTTCAAGGTTATGTGAACCGTGAGTTATATTCAATTCCTCAAATCCTATATTCCCAGTAAACCTATATAGTTTGCGACGCTCGAATCCCCAGGCAAGAGTCGCTCTCAGTATAAATTTGCCTTTCAAGGAAGCCCACTCGCGTTGAGTCCTGCGTCATCATCGATGTCTGGAAGGGACAGGTGGTCCTCCTTGCGTGTCCCCTAGTCTGCGGCGTCCCCGCAGGGGTCGTCTCGGTGTCATCGTTAACGCAGTGATGATCACTCATCCTGTAATTTCGAATAGTCCAGAGTAGATCAGTGGCTGGCTAACTCGTCCACCTCTTCCCGTGACCGCAACCCATCGTTTCTCTACGACATCTCGAGGGAAGGCTGAAGTTCTTTCGACCTTCCCAGGAAGGCAGGTAAGAAGCCTTAGTTGGCGATGTGCGAAGCGTCGGGGCACGCCAAGGTATCTTTCCGGAATCGCTCGCCTGGATATGCGAGCGTGTAACCGTTAGATTCTCTAACGGACAGCTCTGGCCTATCCTGATGCATGTAAATGTCTGTATCAGGAAGTCGGTGCTCATATTGGCGGTATTGTGTTCGAGTATCTTACGTTGAGCATTGCAAGATACGCACGAGGTCAAGTTGGCGCCCTTCTGACAGTCCAACCACTATGATACTAGTTTCTGGCTGCGGTCAATACAGACTCATCAGAGTGCTACGCCGACGTCTTCGGAGGTTTTTTTGAACTTTTTCATCGGACTGCTCGCGGTTTGTGTGCCTGTTAGAACGAAGCTCGTTGCGTAGCGCTCTGCCAAATCTCAGTTACAATACGAAAATTTCAAGATCCATGAAAGTTAACCGTTTCTGTCCCGTGCCATCATGAACAAAGATACTTCTAGCTTTTAACCATGGTTAATTATAATTCCCTCGACACCGCGCAACCCGACCCGAGGAAGGAATTCATCGTGGAGGCTTGCATGGCGCTGCTGGGCATCTCTCAGAAGGACAGAGGAATCTTCAGGTCAGAGCGTGCGACTGTCAAGCGTGCAAGATACGGTGTAGGTCGAATCCTGAGTCCAACGGCGAGCTGGAGAAGTTCTTAGAGGATCTCAATACTAAGGTGAGAAATCTTGTGGGCGAATCTGTTGGCTAGTGGCGAAAGAAAATAGGAAAAAACTGTGCCGTTGTCGACCGAAGCGGCTCGTTTTGTGATGAACTTCTGTCGAGTCTTCACGAACGTTCGATGATATTTTACCTGTTCGAATCGTTGCCCAACTGTCGAGGACGACATAAAAACGTATTACGGAGAAGGGGTACGCAAGTACAAAAGACTGGTGTGCGCGTGCATTCTCTGGTTCACCACCAGGATCAGCCATAAGAGAGACGACAGTAGCAGTGGTTCGTGGTAACAATAGCATGCTTATCATTTTGGTGTCTCGCAACTGTCCAAAAAACTGCGAGGCTCAGTCCATCTCGCAGATTCTCTTTGCGTATGAGCAAGCACACGAGACGGGGATCTCTGGGGAGTTCCGCAATGTCTGTCTTTCGACAAGATACGGGGATATCCCCTCAAAGCTTGGAGGTAGCATTGGACCTACGGACACGTTAATCGATCGATTCATTCAGTCGCGGTTGCCTTCATCAAAACCGGCGTTGGTGAGCTTGCGGCGGGGACGATGAGCAGGCGAGTCGTCACTACCACTGTGGATGTTACCCACCCGATGAGGGGACTGCGGGGTGTCCTGAGAGAGGCTTACTCGAAGGTCGGCAAGGGTTAGTGGGAACCTTTTAAAGATTCTAATTTGGAATCTTGTACTCGTAAGGGGACCTACTCGCGATTGACTGTGGTCGAGTTTGGATACTACCGTGACGATATTCTAGGGAGTATAAAAGTAAAATATCTTTCGAGCGAGCTTACCCTGGGTAAAAAATATCAAAATTATTGTGGAGACAAATCAAATTTTTTCACGTTCGGAAAATTCAGTAACGTCGAATTTTTGGCGCCAGAGCGTCCCGGTTTGCTCATTTCAGTAGATATTTATCAGCCAGTGGAATTATTTCGTGTTTTCTTTTTAGTTACTCGGCGATTCGGCAGTTGGCAGGTCGATGTGAGAATCTTCCGGCTGCGGGTTGAGGTTCATTTTGCTGCGTTCAGCGAGGAGTTGGTATCTGGGCTTGAAGCTTGTATTAGTCGAGGCTCATTGAGTGAGAACTTCGACGAGGATAATATTGATAATGTAAATGGCGTTGAGGAAATGCAAGAGTGCAAGTGGCGCTTCTTTGGGTAGATAGTGATTCCTTACGATGAGCTCGCTTTCTGGATGCAGCGCAAGGAAGCTGGAAAGGAGGGCGGAGAACGGGTAGCCGGGGGCGTATCCAAGGTCGATCCTTGCCTTACGCAAGTCAATGGATACGCGTGACCATGCCATATACAGAATAGTGGTGCTCCGCTGGGGTCTGGAACTTCACGATGGTACATTTTCGTATGCAACTTTTCTAGGATTCTCAGAGTGACCGTGAACGCCCGGTGGTTCTTCGCGTTGAATCCTGAGTGGAAGTTGGCTTAGCCGAGAGTATTCTATTAGACCCTCCGTCGGAGGGCCTCCGATGATTCCGACCAGAGCAGGAAATCCGGGCCTTGGCAGTGAATAGACTTTCAGCGACGAAGTCGAACTTTCAGCGTTGGTGAAAAATTTGTCGGAAAACGTTCCAGCGCTTCCTTGTGTGTGCTTTTATCTCGTGACAAGTGGGTATGTCGGCTTCCAGGATTTGGTGGATTTCAGGTATCAAGAATTGCTAAGGAGCTTTCAGAGTGTGGCTTGGCGGCCCCGATGCTCTTCGATCATTCGTCCCCACAGGAGAGAGGTATCAGGCTGGGAGAGTATCTTGAACTCGCGCGAGGAATTTGGGAAATTCTTGTGGGCCTTTTTGTGATGGCATCATTTCATATGACCGGGTAATTTCAGAGTCATCTGTTTCCGGAATCTTCTAGAGCTATGTCGAAAAATCCAGCAATATAATCGTTCATCTGTGGGTGTATTCGTCCGGGTTTGTGAGGTTTTAACCCGGGTAAATCCGCCACACCTCCCAGTAAATAATACTGCGATACTCTACTGGAACTTTACTGGAATAATTGAGTTCTCATCGTCCGGCGATGAGTGGAAAAAGATATTAAGGTATTAAGATACCTTAAGGTATCAGAGGTATTATCAGATAAGAGAGCATCCATGGTTGTTAGGGAGTCTCTAAAAGTGAACTACCAGGAATGTGTTTGGTCGAAGTATTTTTTGAAGTCAGGCTCTGGAGAGGTGGGTACAGTGTGTTCAAGATGGGCAGTTGCTGCCCGAGTCTCCTGTGGAGTCTGCGAAGGAGGTAGGATGCTGCTGGTGGTTGTTGTGTTATTGTCCAGCTGTGTGGTCTAGCACAAACAATGGCGCTTGGGTGGCGAGAGAGCTGCGCGATATAGTGTGATATTCGCGTCAGCGGCGAGTCACCGGCCGTGTTGCAGGATAGGGGAGCTTCTCCGCCTCAACTGTCAGGTGACGACTGTATCCATTCGAAGCGCGAACCTTCAGAGCAAGTTACTCCTCAATTGAGAGACGCGATACGGCTCCCTAACAACTGGAGCTGATGCGGCTTTCGCCGTACCGGAGACAGGGGCAATTCAAGGATAAACCTTCAGTGAAATTCACTGGCTCCGCCTTCTAGCGGCTAGAATCGGCTATCATAGCCGATGATAATAATCTAGTTTCCAGGAGTCCTGGATATCTCTGCTCTTATCTGTCGTCCCTTTTTGGAGCCTCTGGATCACCTTTGCGGCGCTAGACTCACTAAACCTGGCGTGCGTAGTGGTCCAATGAGAGGAGACTGCCGTTGGCGGCAAGCCGCCAGGGTCATTTGTCGAGTATTGGCTACTCTATTCACTGCTAAGCCAGCGAGCATTCCAGGTAAAGACTCTCGACTTTTGACTCCAGAGAAATTCAATCCATTGATATGACGGGCATCACCAGAACTTGGCTGCCTGAGCTCAATTAGCTCATTACGTTATGTAATTTGCATGCTAGCTGCTGGCTCGCTGTTAGCATGAGTTGGCCTGCAACTCCTACGATGGTTGCCCGAACCTACTGGACCACTGCTGCTCAGGCATCATGCAGAATAGCCCTGCGCGGGGTTATCGGCAGCGATGATCGCCTCATCTGGTATCCTCGAGGCTGTCCTTGGCGTTATCACGTTGTTGCCTCCACTGAAGCTGGGAGTATACCAGTGGTGCACCAGATAGACGTTCCTTCGATAGCTCTGACGTCCTTGATGGCGGCCTGTCGTCAACAGAACGATGTCAGGACGATGCCAGATGACCTATGTCATATTTCCATGATTGACGATAAGCCCGATGAGGTGAAAAATGCACCAAAAATTTTTTGTTCGATAATTCGATCGGTGACATGTTTAAACAATATAACAATGTTAGGAGAGCTCATATCCGAAATTTCAGGTCCATATGAGCTCTAGGTAAAAAGCTATGCCGGTGACACGAAACTGTCTCTTTAGATTGCGCGTACTGTAGCTCTCTCAACGCAGAGAGGAATTCTTACGTCTTGGTCCATGAAAGCTTCGTCCCATTCGGTGACATTCGACCTCGGGGTTGGGAAGATCTTCTCGGAGGTGCTACGTAGGGCTGCGGCCTCCGCAAGAGTGGCCGAGAAGAGACCTATCAGGCTGTAGTGGATGACCGCCATGATTACGCAAGTATGAGGAAGCGCTGGACGCGAGATGGGAGGATTGCGCCACTACTGCGAGCCTGTTCTCATGCTCTGCTCTGCTACTGACCCCTCGGGGAACAACATAACCGCCATCAAAGTGGTTGGAAACGATTTTTCGAGCTACTCGAAAGAGCGCGCCTGGCGTCTCCTTGCAAGGAGTGAGCGCCATTATGCTCGATGACGTCGATCCGATGTGCTGTGGTTGTGTATGTGGGGATTCCTCTCGCGGGGTTCCCGTTGAGGCGGGCCTGGCTGTGAGACGGTGCCGAAGTAATGAGCGAGTTCGAGCGGTTAAGGCGCAGACTAGCCAAAAGAGAGAGAGTGCAGTTAGTGATGTGCAGCTAGTGAGGTAAAGCTAGTATGAACACAGTTCGATTGCATGAACCGTTCATGTATACCCAGTACTCAAGTACCGATCGAACTCCGCCACAGTTGTACCCATTCGATGTGTACGCGCACCTCAGACGGCCTGTTGTCAGGAGAGCAAGGACCGTCTGTCAGCGAAAGAAAGGAGGCTGTGGAATTGAATGCTGCACGCGGTGAACAAAAAGCTTAGGTGCCGTGGATCGATAAAACGGCCGGTGCAACGGTTACGCGGGATATGCCTAATGCCAGATTCTACGCAAAGTGCAGAACAAGGCAAGGCTGTTGATCGGTGGCGTGAGATTATTGATCTCCCGATCATTGAGCGATTGATTCCCAGTTCTAACGAGGTACTCAGTGGTCCCTTCGCCCTCCCTGCCTTCGCCTTTGCTGTGGTTTTTCCGAGTCATTCTAGAAATGGAGCTCGAGTTGCGCAGACACCCGGCAAACCAGGCCAGGGGTACCACTATGACTGGTTCTCATTCACCTGGTATGCGATTAGCGGCGGTTGTCTTGTACGCATCTGGCTGTGTGGTCTAGTGGTATGATTCTCGCTTAGGGTGCGAGAGGTCCCGAGTTCAATTCTCGGCACAGCCCTCTTGTGCTTGTTGTTCGGCTAGATATAGTTGCTTCGATAGCATTTACTCATATAACGAGTGGAAGTAGAACATTGTGGTGTAGGAGAAGGATCAAGCTGAAATTCACCTGATGAATATCGGACCTTTGTCGTCGCTGATTGTTGGTAGCATGAGGCTGCATATGGTGAGGTACGGCAGTGGCAGTCGGTCTTGATTATTTTCCATTTGGCAGCGCTACTATTACTGCCTTATGCGGCATAAGTTATGCCCATTCGACTGTGTGGTCTCTCTTCGCCGGTTACACTGTTCTCGTGGAGCTCCTGCATCAGCAGCGGGCCGGCCCGCAGTGCACGTACCATCAGGGCCGGCGCTGGGTCCTGTGCACACTTGAGGGCATCATAGCAGCCCGAGTTCACGAGACCTATTTCCTCATCCAGGCCCTGAATAGACAGGGCGCTCTCATTATTAACCTTGGACACTTTCTTAAGAACCTGGGGGCAAGATGGTGTCCCGCAGCACCCACTATTTCCCAAATAAGTACAACTCGTCGTCCAGCCAGGTCTCCATGGGCTTGAACGGTTTACCCATAACATCAGAGATGTAAATCAACTCTGTCATGAATCGCTGGGCGGCCTCAGACACTACCCTGCGCGCTAGTGGTCCCTCCTCCTCTCCTATCGGGATGTAATCAGGAAGCCTAACCAGGACCAGAGTGGTTACGTTATCACCTGAGCCTCGTATTCGTGCATTAAAGCCGCACCGGTGGGCAGCAAGGCTCACGTCTGCGAACGTGTCCACGGTCCATACCTTTTGACATTGACCCTCAACCCCGCGTGTATCACTCATGAAGCTCATGCCCGTTTGATCCCCCATCCAGTGCCGGCTCGCCTCCGCCACCTTTGCGTCCAGCCACTGCTTTATCTTAGCCCTAGCTAGCTCATCCTTCTCATACTGAGGGAGCGCAGACTCTGCCTCAGTAAAAACCAGTTCAGGCGGGGGGTAGGGCTGGGTCAGCCGATATGTATACGACGGACCCGTAGAACGGGTGAATCGCCTGATAGATGCTTGTGCCGAATATGTCGTTCAAGAACTGAGTGGTCCCTCGAGTATTCCACTCAGTCTTCTCCTGGCACCACTTTTTATAATCGAGGTTGACGTTGAAGGATAGGCACCTATCAGGCGCGTCACGACGCTCTAAGTCCTGGTCCACTGCCGTGGCAGTTTTACCAAGCATGATCTCAGGAACGTAGTCGAAGAAGCTCCGTTGGACGTTTCGCTCAGCCGTTGATAAAGCCAACCTATTCCGTATGGTCGTGTACCCGAACTCCCGCTCCTCAACGGGGTTGGGCTGGCGCTCCTTGGTCTTCAACATAAAGACCAAGCTGGTGGGGTCTATGCGCGCGGTGGCGAAGTCGTGAGCCGCATCACCGGCATCTAGGCTGGGCTCAGCCAACAGCTGCATCAACTGGCGCCTGTCAGTGCGTGCCCTGCCCGGCGGGGTGTACCCAGTCACCCTAGCATCATACACGTGGTAGATGTCGTCGAGGTGTAAGGCTATGGCCTTGTCCCCCATAAGGGATGCCGTGTCAGGGGTTGTGTCGAAGGGCAGGACATGGTCGAACCGCACAGGAGCCCACGCCTGCAAAGGCACTATGGGCTGGTTCCAGGCATCACGCAAGTCACCATCAGAGACGCTCGTCACGCCAGGCAGTCTGCCGTGCCGCTGGAGGAATGAGATAGCGAACTTTTGGCGCAGCAGCCCTGTGGCCTCATTGACTAGATCCGCTCCTGCCGCCGTCTCTGGCTCATATGCCGTCATAAGTCGCTGGGCCTTGGCGAAGGAGGCAACCTCATCTGGCCGACCGTAGCCCCAGGACGATTTCACCAGGCCATGGAAGTCCCATAGCGGCTCAATGCCAGGGCACCTGGCTAATAGGTAATGAATGCGTTGAATGGCCCCTAGAATCAATTGATACGAACATGAGAAAACTTCAACCTCCTCATCCTTCTCGTTAGCTAACACCATATGAGACCCTTCATGATCCTCCAGGTCCCGAACGGCGGAGCAGTCTGCCAAGGTCTGCCTCACAGCCACCCGCTTGAAGTCGTCCCGGGTTGACAACTTCGATGACCTAGAGTTAGCGGCTAACTGTTAGCCTCGGCGACTATCAGTGGCTCCAGCTGTTTCACGAAACCGCAACCGTTTGGGCCCTGAACGATTAACACCTCGTCCCCGATGTCGTGGAACTCGTCCAGGAGGTCAGGGGATGGCATGGTTGACTCTGGATCACGACTGTGCTGACACGCAGCGGTGAACTTAGCCATGACACGAGCCTCTAGAAGCTCCTTCACGTTGAGCATCTCCTGCCGGTGAGTCACGAATGAGTGCCTGACGCCACGGTCCGTGTACACGAGGACGGTAAACAAGGACCAAGGGAACATCACCACCTGGTAGTCAGGGCCACCTGAATTGGCTGTGGCCGTCATAGGTGTCACAACGCCTTTGTCCATGCACTCGAACACAATGTATGCCAAATTCCAGACTGGGGTTAGCTCCTGGAGCGCATTCTCGGCAGCCACCTCCCACTCAAACTCAAGTCGTTCAATGATGTCCCGTCTGATTAGGTTGGATCCCACGTCCCCGGGTAGACCGGGGTAGAAGGCCCATAACTGTTCCAGCTGTTTCTTACATGCGACTTTAGCACCCTCTCGCATGTCTTGATGCATGGCCTTAGCCTTAGCTAGTCTCAACGATAGGAAGTTGTCCCTGGTCACCATACGTAGTAGGTCATTCTGCTCGGGGCTAATGTCCAAATGGAGCTGGACTGTGAGAGCGATAAGCTCAAAATCCAGCCTAACCCTTGAGATGGGGTTCCTCTCAAGCACCTCGCAGGCTATGTCCTCGACTTCCTTGGCTGTCATCGCCGAGGCGTTGGGGCTTTGAAAGTGTGGGGCTCAAAATATAGTGAAATAGAGCTTCCTCGGCTCTATTTCATCCAAGAAAAATCGCATCCATACGTGCTTTATTAATCTTTTTGCAAGGTTGATAGGAAGGCAAGGCGCAGCCGCAGGCTGCGATGTGCCGGACTATCAACCGGTCAAAACCCGCAGAAATCAGGACGCTTCGGGGACAGCCTCCCCGAACCTTGCGCGAAGGAACACAACGTGACAACTCGCGCGCCCAGTGCTTATTACTATGAAACGCTCGGGCCGACGACAAAGTATCGCTAGGGGGCGCTTCCTCAGGGACGGCTCCTCGGCGCTCGATTTTTTTTCCATCCCGCACCCACCCGGGATACTTCTCTTCGCATGTCCTCGTCTCGCTGGACGACGCTCCCAGAAACTGCAAACCGGCAACCGGCACCGCCGGTCAGCAGCAGCAGGGAGCTGTGAGTCACAGCCTGCGACCTGCCGAGCACCCGAAGCCGTCTTCGTCGAAGACTCTTCGAGTAGTATGTGGCGCGTGCAGACTCTGCAGCACGCAAGCCACAAGGCATAAAGGCTCTGACCGCACTCGGGAGCCTGCTGGCAGCCCGCTGGCAGAAGGGCGAACTAGGGGCTCGTCACGGCGATGACATCGCCGAAGCGAGACTCGCTTCGCTTTTGCTGCTCTCTTTCCCGTCTCGTGGTCTAGCGGCAAGAACGGCGCTTGGGCGGCGAGATCCCGAGTTCATTCTCGGCACAGCCCTCTTCCGCTTGTTATTCGGCCAGATATAGTTGCTTGGATAGCATTTACCCATATAACGAGTGGAAGTAGAACATTGTGGTGTATGACAAGGTTCAAGATGAAATTCATCTGATGAATATCGGACCGTTGTCGTCGCTGATTGTTGGTAGCATGAGGCTGCATATGGTGAGGTACGGCAGGGGCAGTCGGTCATGATTATTTTTCATCTGGCAGCGCTACTATTACTGCCTATTCGGCTGTGTGGTCTAGTGGTATGTTTCTCGCTTAGGGTGCGAGAGGTCCCGAGTTCAATTCTCGGTACTGCCCTTGTAAGATATGTTTCCTTTCCTTCCCTTCAAATCCCTAAATACAGTTCGTAATGTCATCGTTACGCCTTGAACAATAACAACGACCACCCGCAAGAGCTGCCGGCTCCACGTCACTCCCATCCAAGTCTTGGATTCTTGCTGATTCTTGGATTCCAAGAATCGCCTCGTTAATAGGCCCTAATCCAGTCGGCTTTCACCGCCTGGAAGGGGAAAGGTAGGTCAATGAGGAGAGGGTGGTTTGTGGTGGAATCGTTGAGAAGGAGACAGCGTGACGTCGTGCGCAGTAGATGAAGTAGACAGATTAGCTATATTAGCTAGCGGCCCGCATTCGCGCCAAGTCAGCGCGCCAACTCTTTACTTGGCCTCCCGACTCCCTATGTCGAGTTCCGAAGTTAGAACTGAGGAGAGACGACTACATGGTTCAAGGCAGGTTGCTTCCAATAGAAGAATATCGGTGGGTAGAGTATAGAACATCCGTTCACATAGAATCCCAATTCGAGGCGATTATCTACCATGGTCGCCCTTCATCGAGTCGAATTATAATCGAAGATTCCTCCCGACAAGGATCGAATACTCATGAGACGGAATCTGGCAGTGTTTTGGATATAGGGTAAGGGATGGCGATAGATATACTCGTCATTGCTGGCTTCACCAATACAGTACGACCGAGAGCTGATAACGCCGAGAGGTAGGTCCTTTTTGAGACTACACAATCACACGTACTTCGACATGTGATCCAGGATGACGATGCAGCAGCTGATTGGATGACGATCCTGACGATCTCTGGTGGATGGGTTACCGATTCGTTAGCGTTTGCTCTCCGAGTCCGCAATGACCATGCAGCCATCTGGTCGTTACTACGGATTTCCGTCAGCACTTTCAACACGGAAGATCATTTTCTTAGTCGAACAAACACAAACATGGCGATACATATGGGATAGGGGATGGCGATAAATAGATAAGCGAGCCCAGTAGAATTGAGATCAGCAGTATTCCTTCAATCACTGGATATCACACGCGCATTCTTCATGTCGCCCACGATTTCCCTCATTTTGTGGGCATTCTTCCTGTAAAACTGGGGTATCCAAGATTCCGGTTTCCTGTTCTTATATCCGGACGGAGGATTATTTAGAATAGCCTCCGCCATGGCGAGACAGTTCTCCTTCGATAGCTGGTGTCGCTTCGGGTTCCAATCTAGGTTTTGCTTGAGAACCTCCTTAGCTTCTGGCGGAAGATGTGTCAAGGGCAATAAATCAGCCTTCTCCAGCAGCTCCCATCCCCCTTGGACTCCGCTAGCAACTATCTTTTCACCACGGAATCGTCGTCCTACTGAGCCGTAGAACCCCCCGCTGTAATGTTCTTTAACGCTAAAAAGTGAGGAGAGATCGATCATCACCAATCACCAATTGATTATCAGTGATAATCATTCGCTCGGTTTTCCGTAGCCCATTACGAAACTTACAATTCATATTCTTTTCCATCTTCATCTTCGAATGTAGTCTCCACAACCTCTGCGTTTTTATCAAGGGCGAAGTGGAAAGACGGAGACTTGCCGAGAAATCTACCCATCAGAATGGAACAGCCCGCATAGCCTTCGAATACGAATATCTGCAAAGACGAAACTACTGATGTAGTCATCATCGCGGTCATCATCGCAGTCATCAATTCTATCGGGTCTTATGAGGGCAGTTCTTGGAGAGCTGCGCCTAGCTCTCTCAACACAGAGAGGAATTCTTACGTCTTGGTCCATGAAAGCTTCGTCCCATTCGGTGACATTCGACCTCGGGGTTGGGAAGATCTTCTCGGAGGTGCTACGTAGGGCTGCGGCCTCCGCAAGAGTGGCCGAGAGGAGACCTATCAGGCTGTAATGGATGACCGCCATGATTACGCAAGTATGAGGAAGCGCTGGACGCGAGATGGGAGGATTGCGCACTACCGCCAGTCTGTTCTCATGCTCTGCTCTGCTACTGACCCCTCGGGGAACAACATAACCGCCATCAAAGTGGTTGGAAACGATTTTTCGAGCTACTCGAAAGAGCGCGCCTGGCGTCTCCTTGCAAGGAGTGAGCGCCATTATGCTCGATGACGTCGATCCGATGTGCTGTGGTTGTGTATGTGGGGATTCCTCTCGCGGGGTTCCCGTTGAGGCGGGCCTGGCTGTGAGACGGTGCCGAAGTAATGAGCGAGTTCGAGCGGTTAAGGCGCAGACTAGCCAAAAGAGAGAGAGTGCAGTTAGTGATGTGCAGCTAGTGAGGTAAAGCTAGTATGAACACAGTTCGATTGCATGAACCGTTCATGTATACCCAGTACTCAAGTACCGATCGAACTCCGCCACAGTTGTACCCATTCGATGTGTACGCGCACCTCAGACGGCCTGTTGTCAGGAGCGCGAGGACCGTCTGTCAGCGAAAGAAAGGAGGCTGTGGAATTGAATGCTGCACGCGGTGAACAAAAAGCTTAGGTGCCGTGGATCGATAAAACGGCCGGTGCAACGGTTACGCGGGATATGCCTAATGCCAGATTCTACGCAAAGTGCAGAACAAGGCAAGGCTGTTGATCGGTGGCGTGAGATTATTGATCTCCCGATCATTGAGCGATTGATTCCCAGTTCTAACGAGGTACTCAGTGGTCCCTTCGCCCTCCCTGCCTTCGCCTTTGCCGTGGTTTTTCCGAGTCATTCTAGAAGTGGAGCTCGAGTTGCGCAGACACCCGGCAAACCAGGCCAGGGGTACCACTATGACTGGTTCTCATTCACCTGGTATGCGATTAGCGGCGGTTGTCTTGTACGCATCTGGCTGTGTGGTCTAGTGGTATGATTCTCGCTTAGGGTGCGAGAGGTCCCGAGTTCAATTCTCGGCACAGCCCTCTTGTGCTTGTTGTTCGGCTAGATATAGTTGCTTCGATAGCATTTACTCATATAACGCGTGGAAGTAGAACATTGTGGTGTAGGAGAAGGATCAAGCTGAAATTCACCTGATGAATATCGGACCTTTGTCGTCGCTGATTGTTGGTAGCATGAGGCTGCATATGGTGAGGTACGGCAGTGGCAGTCGGTCTTGATTATTTTCCATTTGGCAGCGCTACTATTACTGCCTTATGCGGCATAAGTTATGCCCATTCGACTGTGTGGTCTCTCTTCGCCGGTTACACTGTTCTCGTGGAGCTCCTGCATCAGCAGCGGGCCGGCCCGCAGTGCACGTACCATCAGGGCCGGCGCTGGGTCCTGTGCACACTTGAGGGCATCATAGCAGCCCGAGTTCACGAGACCTATTTCCTCATCCAGGCCCTGAATAGACAGGGCGCTCTCATTATTAACCTTGGACACTTTCTTAAGAACCTGGGGCAAGATGGTGTCCCGCAGCACCCACTATTTCCCAAATAAGTACAACTCGTCGTCCAGCCAGGTCTCCATGGGCTTGAACGGTTTACCCATAACATCAGAGATGTGAATCAACTCTGTCATGAATCGCTGGGCGGCCTCAGACACTACCCTGCGCGCTAGTGGTCCCTCCTCCTCTCCTATCGGGATGTAATCAGGAAGCCTAACCAGGACCAGAGTGGTTGTTGAGTGCTGGTGGGCAATCCCGCTTATTGAGTTAACACGAGACAGACTTGGTTAGCCTGATTCTAACTTATAAATTACAATTACAATTATAGTACTAGCGCGAGGCTAGATATCTTAGCGTAGCACAAGGGGGAGCGACTCCATAGGGACAGCAATCACACAACGATCTTCACATCCCCCCCTGATTGATCATCAGATCAATCACAACATAACTACGAAAAAGCAACTACATCATCTGCTCCATAATATGGACGCAGATTCGCACGATGCTCCGACTTCTCCACTAGAAACTTATCAGAGATAGTCACCGTAGCTCGGTCTGATAAAACTGCCTTAACGACAAAAGGACCAACCCAGCCAGTGGCCATACGAACCAAAACTTTCATACCAACGGCTACCGAAGCTTGACGCAACCGTGACGGCTCCTTCTCACGCATATCTCTCATCTTCGTCACCCAATCTCTAGTAATCATCAAATTATCACTCCGCTCACGGCATTCTTCATCAGAAGGACTCGGGGACTCTACTTGATCAGGCTGTCCTGGCCGAGGCAAAAAACTTCGCCCAAACATCAGTTCGAATGGTGTAGTATTCAGCGGTTCCGGCAATACCACATTATTCAATCTCCGCAGGACACTCGGCACTTGATCAATCCATCTTCCCGACCTTCTGACCCCATACAACTTGAACACCTGTTTAACCTCTCTCATCCGTCTTTCGACTAAAGCATTCGAAAACGGACTACGGGGGTTGATGAGATGGACTCGAACATTATGACGGCCAAGGCATTCTCGCGTATACTTCGACGAGAAACAACCTGCTCTGTCGGACCGTAACTCCTTCATGAAACCAAAGGAAGAGCAGACATCCATCAGCACTGATACCAGGTCTTTAGCACTCGAGCTCTTGAGACCCTTCACCACCGTATACCGTGAAAAGTGATCACACAAGACCAAACAATATGTGCAGCCTCTCGACGCTGGCAGAGGACCACATAGGTCTGCCGAAACCATCTGCCACGGGGCTTTCAACACTCCGCATAGTCTAGCACGTTATCAGGGCACACCGAGAATGGTCGTTGTAGTAGGACATCACCACAACGCTTACAACCACGGCATATTCGCTTAATCATAGAGCGCATGCCGGGCCACCACCAGTCACGGGACACATGCCATCTCGTCGCACGGTCATTCAAATGACCAATACGATCATGATACTCCTCAACCAAGTGCTTGAGCTCACTCTCCACTACAGGATGTACTAACACTGTACGAAACTGGTCGACCGGTACTCCAGCAGTGCGTACCACTCGTACAAGTACTCGGATCCCGTCACGTTCCTGAAGTCGGAAAACAGAACCATTATCAATAATCTCATTCTTCGGAGCTTGTTGACAACGTTTCACCAGACCGATCAATAGGGGATCTTTCTGTTGGCGTTCAAACAAGTCGGAGAGCTCATGACCCACCGGAACCTTCTGCACATTGGTTCTCACCACCCGCGCCCTCTGCGCCCGATCTGTCGAGCTCAATATCTCCTCCAACAGAGGGCTCATATCAGTGCCCATTCGAGATAACTTATCGGCACGAGCGTTCTCCTCCGTTCCAATATGAGAGACGGAGAAAGTCACACCCTTCAACTTGGCCTGCGCTTCAGCAGCTAACATCAGGAGCCTCCCGATAGCAACACGTTCTTGGCTACGAGTAACGGACTTGAAGGAACCTCCCTGTAACCAACAACAAGCAACTCGGCTATCGGTCTCGACCTTAACACACTTGATACCATACTTGTCCAAGGCGAGGTCCGACAAGGATAGGAGCAGTTCCACTATACAGAAGAGTTCTTTTCGATTTATATGCCAGAACCTTCTACCACCTTTCCACCATCTTGCCCGCATACACAGTGGTTGTTGGTCTGCACCTTCTAGGAACCATAACCACCCGTACCCCACAGTCGACGCATCACACTGAGCCACGATAGTGGTACCACATCTCACCGGAAGGTTATGGGAATGAGACACGATCCCATCTTCCACCATCGCAAAAGCAGTCGTCAATACCTTCTTCTCCTCAGCCGACAACGGATGCGGCTTATCCCACGCCAAAGTCCATCGACCAGCAATCATTCTGCACGTATCTGCAGCGAGACTCCATTCTGGATGACGGCGCAAGCCGTCATGCCATTTTCCCACTACACTGAATAGCTGTCGCTTGCTGAACTTCTCCTTCACGACCGGCTTCTCGAAAGTAGCACAGCTGACGGTGAGGTGCTGCTCGGCCACATCCCAGAAAACACCCAAATGCCGCGATCGCAAGGACGAACCATGAGAGCATAATATCACAGTTTTGGAAGCTGGAATCGGCAGACCATGGAGCGCAGCCAACTCCCTTATCACGAGCACAGCACGTCTCACTTTCGATGATGTCCCTATCAAAGTCAGATCATCAAGATAGGCCCACGAGTACACGCCGTCCAAAACGCCTGCCTGCTTAGCTAAGGCCAATATTCTCAGGACGAACGCTTCTAACCCACTTGGCCCAGCCGCTAGGCCAAATATTAATCGACTAGTGCTGTACCATTTATGACAAGTTCTCAACCAAAGGCGGGTCGGGCAACCGGAGGAACTACACAGACGCAGCCGATAAAATGCACGGCTTATATCGAGACAAGCCATGCATACACCATCATCATGATCAGTCTCATTATTCGTCTCGCTAACAGCGTTCACTGCAAGAGCAATCTCACTCAAGATAGCACCAACATTCTCACCAGCATAGCTGGCCTTCTCCATCCGACTATTCAAGCGGCGACAATCCGCTACCGGCCTCATTACCGTACTTTTCAGACTACTCTGCGGTAGACCAAAGATGATAATAGGATCATCATTGTTGTAGTAGTTACCCTTCTCTGCACTCCCAGCCAATTCTTCCCTCTTCCACCAAGAGTTGGCAATGTAGGAGTCGATCTCTTTAAAATACAGACGTTTCTGCTCTGTCGACAGCTTAGACAACAGAGCCGAACTGTAGTCTACCACTTTCTTCGTCTCCTCAATAGCACATAAATTCGGGAGCCTCACTTCACAAACATACCGCTGCCCTGGACAGTCAATCACATCGTCAGCACGGACCTCGCGTACACGGTAGAAGTAATTTGGCGCTGCTGGCACCCTGCGCCAATCGAACACATAGGAGTCACATTTAGGCTCATCATTCTCACCGTTGGGAGTGTACGACTCAACTTCACTGGGAGCTTCTTCACTAGCCAGCTCCTCTATATCACTCGAGACTGCATACGAGTCCCCACAACAACGTACCGCCAGGATATCCGGTACCACGGACTCAGTCGTGACAGTAGTATCAGAGCTCTGGTCACACAAAAGCTTACTCTTCTGGCCTTCATTCACGAAGCTTGTTGATATACGGACCCCTTGTTCACACTCACTGATGGTAATGGAAGTCCCCAACCTCGCCAGAAGCTTAACACCCCAGATCACCGAAGGGCATAGGCCTTGCACAACATAAAAAGGATGAACCAGGGTGACACCGTTACTGAATCTCAGTGCCAACTTCACCATCCCAGCAACTGCCCTCATACTACCATCGGCCAACTGAATAGAAGAGCTTGTCTTCTCCAAAGAAATAACCGATGCGCTCGACGACTGCAAGGCACAATATCTCTCATACGACAATAAGGCATCAGCTGCACCTGTATCAACCAACCCTCGTAGTGGAACACCTTCCCACCATGCAGTAAGTATAGCACCACCAACATCTTCTTCTTGACCACCATGACTGTTCTGAAACGTAACGGTTCTCGAAGGAATAATAACCGTTTCTACCACACCACCCTCATGGGCCACCACACCACGAGAGCCATCATTAACAACAGCAGCCTTGGTAGTCACAGCCTCCGGCTTACTGGCAGCTTGCTCAGACACTTGCGAGCTCACTCCTTCTCTATTCGGGCACGCGCTGGCCAAGTGTCCAGTTTGGCCACAATTCCAGCACTTACGCGGCCCCTTATCAGCCGTACACTGCCGTGCCAGATGCCCAGTTTTCCCGCAATTATAGCAACGGCGGACCCGAGGATAAGCACTACCTGGTGTCGCTGTTGCTACCATTCCCGTACCAATCTTATCTTCTCCAGTCAAGTCGATCACGGCAGCACCTTGCTGAGACCTTCCGACATCACTCTGGCATTGTTTGGAACGTCGATCAAGCATAGCCACCGTACGCACCCAATCGTTCCGTGTATTCGCCACGACCGCAGCTGTCTGACTGGCCAGAGCAGTAGAACGCAGGCCTCTTCGACTGATCATAATGAAGAAGCTATCATCATAGGGCATATGCGAATTGCGACATTGGTCCCTATACGTAGACACTCTCGACAGGAAAGTGAGCACCGACTCCTTCTCATCTTGAACCAGTCCAAGTAACTGATCCAACATCTTCTCATCTTCCACGACACCACCACACAGTTGAGCCAAGTTCGACCATAGCTGACTGATAGCATTAGAATAACAGACACCACTGAGCTCATTCTCAATCTCAGGTCCAACCATCTGCCACACCTCTGGCGAGATAGCCCTCGATAAATAGTGGAAAGTATGAGCGGGACTCCAATGCCTCAACTTAGCCAGCGTCTCAGTCTCATTTCTAAACGCACTCAAGGACCGAGAGTCGGTCAAACCGGTAAAAGTAGACGCCAAAGGCAGACGATCAACTTCTTTGAGCACAGTGTTGAGCTCTCTCAACGTATAGACATAATCATCAGTCATGACCTGATCAGCTGGCCTATCACGGGACTCAGCAGGGAGCGCACTCACAGGAATCGCCGTACTGGGCCTTTCCTGCTTCACCTGGCTTAGCACAACTTCCGGTGCCTTCACTTCAATATCATTTGCAGATCTCAGACGTTGAAGGAAGCCAGGCACGAAGATACTATACGGGCTCGTATTCAACTCTCTCGCGGCATCGAGCTTATCATGCCGCAAACTTCTCATATCATCCTCGGATACCTGCAGTCTCTCCGCCCCCACACGGGTGACTACCTCAGCCAAAACATAGGTAGCGAAAAACCCCGAAAGCATAACTGCACGGCGCACAAACTCATTGCCATTCGGATCACCTATCACTGTGGTCATCATAGCAACGGCCTTTTTCAACAACCCCTCTTTCAAGTCAGCGTACACGGGAACCTCCGGCTCGAACAGAGCGGTAACACGATTCACCAATTGAAGAACCACCACACCAATCTTCACGTTGACACCTTTCACGAAAATTTCATCAACCAAAGTCTCGGCAAGCTCAATAAAAACAGAATTTAACCCATCGTGGAGCGCCATGTTGAGTGCTGGTGGGCAATCCCGCTTATTGAGTTAACACGAGACAGACTTGGTTAGCCTGATTCTAACTTATAAATTACAATTACAATTATAGTACTAGCGCGAGGCTAGATATCTTAGCGTAGCACAAGGGGGAGCGACTCCATAGGGACAGCAATCAC
>JABANP010000208.1:0-86076 GCA_013115135.1 Perkinsus olseni | reverse complement strand
CTGGTGACGAGAAGCACTGACGACACACTGCCATGTTTGTATGGTCGTTTCTGCTTCCCTAGGCTCACTTTACCTAAGAGGGTACAACAGCCACCCTCCCACGCAGGAGGTCAGTCAGCGAGCTCTAAAATTCCAGGTTGACTTCAAAGCCGAGGTAGCCAACCTGGGGCTACCGTAGGTACTGTGTAATGCGTGCGTACTCAGCAGCCCAAGACATGACGCACGAATGTGCAATGGACGTCGAAGTGGAATGAGGAGAAGCAGGCACTATTATGATGCTCTCCTCATGGACTACGATCCAGTATCAACCCGTCAGGCGGCGATCTGCTCTGAGGGCCGATCGCTGCAAGGTGATAATAGCGTTGCTTCCGCGCTTGTCCCTAGCTTCGTTAAGAAGGCGCAGTCAGAATGCTCCGGGACCTGGAAGGCCATCAGCGAGCGTCTCCCCCGAAAGGGTCTGCTCGCGATGCAGGAACCCTGTTGAAGATCATGATGATCGTGAATGCGCCAGGACAGTGAAACGCCCACGTAGAGCTGGTGTGAAGTTCGCTGAGAGGGTTGCTGCTGGGAGTTACACAGATCACGCTCGTAGCTCAGAGGCTTGAGGAGCGCTTCAGGAATCTACTGAGGTGTGCCATGAGAGCCCTTTTGCCCTCTGGAGTGAGTTTGGATTCTCACCACTACCGCAGGGGTATCGTCATTCTCTTATGGAGGAGAAGAGAGCTGGTGTGGTGCTGAGCAGGGAATCAGCACGAGACCTGCTGCGTCTAGGGCACTTGGGGCTTGGTATGCAGAAGTGCTCAGGGCTGCAAGATCCTGAAGACGGGATGGGAGTGTATTTTCCAGAAGGTGGGCTGAAGAAGGCCTTGGATGAAAAAATGGGATGTCTTTTGGGCCTCTCTCCGGTCTGAGCTCTTCCACTGCAGACTGGATCGTCACTCTGAGCTACATCAGCGCCCTTTGTCTTCTGTACCGGCATCAATGCCCTTCTCAACATCGTCACTGGTGGAGAAGCCCATCGTATAACACGCCTGGAAACTTCAATTTGATGGAGGCCAGCGGTTCCTGAAGCTTTCCATCAACATCACCACTATGGAAGAAGGCTCTCGGTATATGCCTAGTCCTAGCGTCTTGAAGAACTTCGTTATTGGAATGGGTCAGGCAAGCGAGACACAGAAGAACCTCGAACAGGGTGTTCGGTCATTTCCTCTGTGGAAGCGTTGTTCCACCTGAGGAATACCCAAAGCAGGGTTGCCTGTGACTTGAAGGTTTCGGCTATGATGGTAGGAATTCAGATGGCGTCATGCAAAAAGTACCCGATGCCCATTCTGCCTGTACCGTAAAGGGTGACTGCGATGGCTCAGCTCCACACGAACGTAGGGCAGCATATGAAAGGATCTGGAGAGCGCTTCCCATAATGTCGTGGCTCAACCGGTGATTCAATGGGTGAATTCGCCTCTGGAGTTTTCTATCCCTATCCCCACTGCACCTCCTGCTCGGTATAGTCAACAAGCTATACGATAAAGCCCGTCCACGGGAGACATCAGGAGCTTCAAACTCGCTTCATGCTCGTCACTGTAAGGCCTTGGTCAAAGTACAATATAAGGCGTTCGGTCTACTTCGACGGAGCGTTCAGAAGGAAACAGTTGTTCCCGCTTACTCGATGAGATTGCAGCGGGTCGTATACCTTTGAACAGCGGGCAAGGCCGTTCGTCGAGAGCTCTCAAAGCTTTCAAGGTGGTAAAAGACAAGTGCCTCGGACTTATGAGAGTCCCAGGATGGAGTCAGGCAATTGCGTCGTTCCGTACCGCTTGGGAAGCGACCAGCCTCCCTTACACTCCTGAAGGTCCATGTACTCTGCAGTCATGTCGAAGAGTACCTTGAGGCAGTACGAAACTGTTCGGATGCTGGCCTCGGCCTTTCCTCTGAACAATCCGGTGAATCACTCCATGCACGATTACAACGAGTATGGAACCTGAGGGTTCAAAGCTAACCCCGACAACGAGGGTGTTCCGCGAGGCGTCTGGTGGACTGCGTGGTCTCTTACAGCTGGAATCTCCAGTGGGACGAGGAGCCTCCAGGGTGTCGACGGAGGGAAGCGAGTCGAAGAGCTCTAGTGAAAAAGCTAGTAATAACTCTTCTAGTGGAGGCTCCAGCTCTTCTCGGTTGCCTCCAGTGGTTGATTGGAACTCTGCGTCCTCTAATGAGGATAGTTCAGATGTTGACTCTTACGAGTCATCTTCTAATACTCTTGATTAACTTTTATTCTCACTCTTCTATGCCATAGAATTTGATTTCCTGAGAGCTTGGGGTTTTAGACTTGTCAATTTGTCCGATATGGGGGCGCTGCAGGGCGAGGCGCGACGCGCGAAAAAACGCGCGATCGATTTTTGTCATCAATTGCAGAATAATAAAACAGAAATAATTACAGATTCTGAATCTACATGAAATTCTCTATCATATGACATTCTCAATTTTTCTGCGTCTTTATTAGACACTTCATCGCAAAAAAATCGGTCCGAGCGGTATCTTATCCTGCTCCCAGCCATCACCCCGGAGACTCACGAAGGCCCTGTCCTTCGCCATCCTCGCGTTATTGGTCGCCACGTGAATACTAATATCAGTCAACCTCCTCTCCTCCCCCACATCAATCTTAACAGGGGCCGTCGACTCCTTCGACCTCCCATCATGATCATGAGCCTCCCACGTCACCAGCAGCTGAGACCCGCTGAGATTTCGAATACTGTAAGGGGCGTACTGGAGCTTATCTTTGCCGTCACTTCGCCCTCCTGCCGCTGCGAACGACCCCTCGCCCTTCCATACCCGTTCAAACTCTCTCATATTCTGATCGAACGCCTTCAAGAAGGCCTGGCTGATATTCAGCATCAATAGCTGATGCGTGGCCTCGACAGAGAAGTCCTTCTTCTCGCTAGGCCTGCCCCCCTGGACCACACCGATGTTCTTTTGCTTCACCAGTACTTTATACATACTCAAACTCTCGTCAAGCGTACCGTTCCGTTGCGGATCGACCGATTCACTCTCCAGTAGAGGCTCCCAGGCGACAGCCACTGGGTTGAAAAATTGCATAGCCACCTCAACATTTGCCGCATTAGACGCTCGCTTCGTCACCAGCACGCCCTGACCCGTCCCTTCGCCACCTCGTCGGCCACTCGAACGTGGGGAGCCCTCGTCCGACTCGACAGCGTCGATACTGATACCATCGTCAGTAGTACTGCTGCTGTTGTGCGTCACTTGGCAGTTGGTAAAAAGGATATTCACAAACGGGGTGTTGGTGGTCCTTCCGGAGTCGTTTACGAGGGTCACATTTACTCTGTGAAAAATGAAGTCAAAGTCCGACCGATAAACGGTAGGCCGCACTCCGGCAACTCCAGCTACCGCGATGCTGGACGGGGAGCTCTCCGATATCTCTTGCTCACTCTTGCTTTCTTGCTTTTCCTCAACGCTACCACCATCTGTCAAGGCCAATACAGGCGCCTCCTTCTTACCCTCAGTCGGGGAGTCCCTCATAAGCAGCTCGTAGCACAGCATACACAGCTTGATGTCGTAGTAGCTGACGTTCAGGTGGATCGGCTCGAAATTCAGATGTACCGATCTTGTCTCAGTGGCCACCTTCGACTCAGCCGTCTCCGTCAGGATGCTCAGGAAAGCATCGCAATCACTGACAATCGCCCTCGCTCCGCCCTCAGCGGCAGCCACGGCGCTAACGTCAGACACCGGCGACGTGGCCCCGGCAGCTGCAGCCTCCCTGGTCTTCCATTCTTTTTCGAGCCTATTCAGCGTCTCAAAGTTCCTGGTCGTGAACACAGTCCCGTTGTGTAACGTAATCTTAGTGTTCATAGACCCAGCAGAGGGGCCCTGGCTGGGAGTAGAGGCCTTCTCGACTTGGCAAAGGACCGTCCCTCTAGTCACCAACAGCTGCGCATGTGGCTCGGGTGATGCGGGCAAGATGATACTGGAATCGATCAAGTTGGCCGTCACCACCAAACTTGTGTCCACCGGAGATGGAGTGGTACTCACGGGAGAGCCCGAGGCCTCAGGGGTCGGAGGGGACGGCGGCGTCGGCGTGAGGGGGACGCTGAGAGGACCAGTAATACAAAGACAAACCTATGCGGTCGTCTGCCCAATAGCGAGTCATCCTCAATAACCGTATAGGGGACGAAATTGAACTCCACCGAGCAGAGACTAACGAGGCCACAGGAGAAAGCACGGTGGTCGCACGCGACCCTGGCGCGCCCAAAACTGACAAGACGAAGAAAACGCGACCGCCCCGCTTACCCTGCACTAGTGTCCAGGACCCCTCCATAATCATCTTCATCATCATCGAGAGAGTAGTAGCCCGAGGAGTCGATGCTGTCAGTATCAACACTATCAAATGCCGAGCTGTTGGCGGTGAACATTCTCTCCGGCGGTCGCTGAGCCTCAGTGGGGATGTCCATCACCAGAGGCTCGTCACCACTCGTGTCACCAGAGATGGAGGGGATGAAAGCCGACCAAATGTACTCCCAGAGCCGCTGGACGGCCGGCCTCAGCGCCCACACACGCACACCGGACAAGTCCACTTTGACGGCCATGTTGTGGCCCGGAAAGTCCCTGGTGGGGTCGTCGGGGGAGTAGGTCTTCATTTCTAGGGCGAAGATGTACTCATCGCCCGGCCTTAGACTGAGCAGAGGCAGCGTGGCTGCTGTGGAGGCGAAGTTGGGAAGGTAGGTGAAGGTGAGATTACCAATCTTAACGTGCATGCTCATACCATAATTCCGCATACTCATATTGAAACTGCTATGCGTCATCTCACTACAGGCGAAGGGCTTCTCGATCTGCCCTTTCTCGTCGTACCATTGCACGGACATTGACGACCACACAAACACCAACCGCCAGTTCGCATAGGTGTCCTCGGCGACGTACTGAGGCGTCGCCAACAGATTCGACACGTTGAGCGTAGTTGCCGCTGCGGTACTGCCAGTCTCGTCCTCGACCGCCGCCGCTGCCGTTGGCAAGTCGTAGGCTGGCATGTTGCGGATGAACCCCACCAGGGCCCGCCAAAGCCTCGGTCGAAAGAAGGCCTTCACGGCGCCCAGTCGAAAGTTGAAGAGCATCCTAGACCGTTGTCCTTGCTCGTCCATCGCGACCTTCCGGTCCGACACAAAGACCGTAATATCGACCAACTCCTCAGTGGTGTCGCTCAACAGCATATCGTCCGACCCGTTAGTGATGCTCAACGCCTTCACCCCAAAGCTCAACTTAGTGTACAGATGGTGTACCTTCACCATCGTCGAGATGGCACTGGCCGACAGGTCGATGCTCGGCCGACCCTCCATGCAGCTGATGCTCACGGTAGTCGTGGGGATCGACAGCTCCACCGAGATGAAGCTGGCCCAGTTGAGTTCTTCCTTCTCACTAGGGCTCGTCGAGGACTCGACGCCCGCTGACCTCACCGGCCGTTCTTGGTGTTTCTGCTGCTGCCCCTCCTCAGTTGGAATCAGGAAGTTCAAGCCAGTCGACGTGCCCGTGGCCACCGTAGTCTGAGTCGTCGTCCCCGGCGAGGCTGCTGCAGTAGGGACAGCCAGCATCAACCTCAAGGCGCGGACAAGGGCATGGTATCGATTAGCGTCCAAGCACAACTTCAACGGCTCGGTCACATCTCCCCTCAATCGGACTCTCGTCGGCGCCGGTGACAGCCTCGCCCGCCCATCAGCCGTAGCATCATCATCAATACTCAGCGGCTTGGAGATGATAAAAATCCTCAACCACAACTCCACGCTATCCAGTATCAGACTGTGCTGGCCCCCTGGACCGATCAGCTCCCCTCGGACGCCCGTCATCCCGATTTTCCCACACATCAGTGGTCGGGTTAGTCAGGCCCTTTTCCCTCGAGCACACTTCAGCCACTTCTGCCCTCATGCTGGGCTCCTCGAGATCTGCCCGGTTCAGCGAGGTCAAGGCGAAGGTACCGAGATTGAGGACTATGAAGACGCCGGAGTTGTACGTGTGGACGGGCAGGAGGACTTTAGGAGCCTCGACGCGGATCTGACCAGTAAGACAACGGTGAAATGTACTAAATCTTGCTAACTTGCATTTCCTCAACGCACAACAACAGGAGTGAGTAGAACTGAATGGCTGAGGGAAGGCCTACTAGCGAGTCGCGAGAAGCCAATCTGCCCTCACGCTAAGTACACGCAGTCTAAAGGATTCGCCAGGCCGTTAGTAGATAAGGAAGACCACTGCCCCTTCCCATGGCAGGTACAAGCAGCAGACTTCCGTAAATGACCGCGCGCCACGAAATTCCCCCCAGCTCACCTTCACTTTCAACTTGGAATCATCCGGCCTGACCAAGGACCTCAGCCCAGGCGCCCCTCCACCCAGCTGCTGCTGCATCGCTATCAGCCTGTCCCACTGCCGGACACTCTCCCACCACGACGACGACTTCGCCGCGGGTGCCGCTGTGCTGGCCTTCTCATTACTCCCAATAGCGATGAGCTCAGAGAACAGGGCACGGTCGTAAAGGACCACCAACTTGGCCGCCGTCAAGACCGCTTCCCTCGGGTCCAAGCTCAAGGCGAGAAGATCCCCAACATCCGAAGACCCGGCGTCTCTCTTGATGATATCAAACTGATCACAAGTCGAGCTGGTCAGATACAGAGGTCAAAGATACTACCATTCTTCCAGCCTTCCGAGCCACCACGTCAGCATCCCCCAGACCCGCCTTCAGTCGGTACTCCTTCCCGGACACCGTGCACGTGACGGAAACGTCATGCAAGCTCCCCAGACTGTAGACACTACGGCTGGGCTCCAGTCGGACACTGGCCAACCGCATGTACAGGGATACCATTATTGACTCCGACTCGGGTACCAGCAGGGCCGATGCAAGGGCGGTGTAGGACTCTGAGGGCAGGGACAAAACCATCGCCTCACAGGAGTCAGGGGTGCTTGGTAGACTGCCACATCTCCCGAATTCCAGGGCCGCTTCCAGGATCGAATCAAGCGTGTGAGAAGCGGTCGTTGGAGCCCCCTCAAGACACAGGAAAGGCAGCAGTCTTTCGAGCGTCCGAAGAGTTTCTCAAGTCCCTCTGCCAACTGACCTTGAATGCTCCTGCCCTCCTCCTCCTCACCACTACCACTCTCCTCCACCTCTGGCTTCACTCCCCAGAACCAAGCCACCCAGCCTTGACCTGACCACACCACCCTCACAGCAGCCGACACTACGAGCGATCGACTATGTTGACTGGTAGAATGGGGACGAAAGCCACTCCTTACTTTTATAGAATGCACAGACCATGCGCTTTCGAGTGGGGTACATTGCCCGAGTCCATCAAGAAAAAGTTTGAACGGACGACCGAACAGAAAAGCGCAGAAGTTCAATAAAGATATGGATATTGCAAAAAAACTAAGATGTCTCCCTCATTCCGAAGTTGAAATGCTTATGTATTTGGTAAATGGTAATTCAGTGATATATCGATCTGCCGTTTCACCGACGGTTTCATCGTTATAGAAAGGCGCGGAGCCACCGCCCCTCACCCTGAGCTGCCTTGCTCTGGCGAGCCTCTCGGGCGAATCGAGCCCCGACCACCTGAAGCCATTGGATGCGGCTATCTGCGTCCAGGAGGAGTATCTTTACCTCCATTCTCCACCTCACAAGATCTTCTGACCTCATCTCAACCTCAAGATTCCTCTCATTATCATGCTGAGGGTCTATGCAGGTCGAGACAGGTCCGATGACGCTGACCGCTCCAACGTGAGCATCAGGTGGGGCCGGAGACAGGGACGCAAACGGTGTATCTGAACCAGCCATCACAACTTTATGATCGAAAGCGAGGAGAACCGGTGGCTGCGCAAAAACTCCGCGCAGCAACGGGCGACTGGAAGAGTTGGAAGAGCACTATTCTGTAAAATTGGCGGGACAGGCGGCGGAGCCATATTCACTGATAGACGTGGCAATTGTACCATGTACAGAACGATGTATAAGGAAAGCTTCCTTAGGCAGCAATTCCCATTACCTTCGGAGCAGCTGCTGCCGCCCACGTCCTCCTCCTCGGATGTATTGTGAAGCTCGCTACTGGCATCACTGCTTTCTTGCGACTCACTCGGAGTCCCGCTTCGCTCCGCCTGCTGACGGCTAATGTTTTTCTGAATTTTCTTCTCAGCCCGATAAAGAGAAGCCTTATACTTCTTCTGTTGTACCAACCTCATAAGATTCTCATCAGTGAAGACTTCTCCCAGTAACCTTAAAAGATATCTTTCCAACCTCAGCAAGGAGCCGCCGCACTGTCCACTCACCTGGGCATGCCACTCTGCTGCCCCAGCTCCCGCCGAGTCTGCCTTATATCTCGTACCACACATCCGATAGCATACCTCCACATCCTTCTCGCTGTATCTAGGATGCAACACGCAGGTTCGATTCCCACGCCCGTCATTTTTCCTACGAGAAATCCACTACTGTTCTCAGTCACGACATGAAGATTGCCACAGCCGTCATTGATTCTCTTCTCCCTCCCCTACTACCACGCGAAGTCCCTCCTCCCTTCAAGGGTCGCCAAGGCCAGACAAAACGGACTCGTCGCTCGATAGCACTTCTGTAGGAATTGTAGTCGGAGAAAAGGGACGCTGTACGCAGCATACCCGCGTATCTACCACAATTAGTAGAAAAACACTAGACATGGATCGCTTCGCTCCGCTGTTGACATTATTACTGAGATTTCGTCAGCTTGATCGAGACCACATCCAGCGCGCCAGTGAGTTGAATTTTTGGTACAAAGTTCGGATCGTCCGGGGGGAGCTTTTTCGCGACGGGTGTTCTAATCATTCGCAGCGATCCGGATACCGGCTCGATCTGACACAGACTAACCATCGGACGACCCAGGTTCGAACCCGGCAGCCGGCACTTACAATGTAATCCCTGTGTTGTCCATCACCATCTTCGTCTGTATCGTCTTCCATGCTAATGAAGCTACTCGTATCGAAAGATACTCTCGATGCTGACGTGCCTCTCGGCCGTACTGGAGTGTCACCCTTCTTAATAATGAGAGGATTCCAATACGCCGCCAGACGCTCCAGCCGTACCAACTTATACCTACATCGCAGCATAACAAGGGAAAGATCGTCGAATCTCGAGAGATACTCTACTACTGCAGATACTCTCTACATCGATCGAATCATACCGTAGACTAGTATCGGCCTCCATTCACTAAACCTCCCCGATGGGATGCGACATGATCAGCCTTGACCGCTATGACACTGCCTCCGGCGCAAACGCCCGGAAGGGAATCCACGCCCTCCTCCTTATTACAGCTTAGAGTCATCCCTCTTCGCGCCATTCTCTGGTGGTGCCTTCCTGTCCACGAACACCGGCGACCACGATGAATCAGTCGTAGTCATAGTGAAGCCTTGGAGAGTAATGCCACAGGCCCCACCTAAGGAGACGACGACATGAACTTCTCCCGATGGGATAGAACCAACAACCTTCCCCGTGGAAACACACACCCATACCCGTCTCACCAGTTGTACGCTCAGCATTACTGTAGGCGTAACGTATGTGTATATTCGACACCCTCAGCTCCACATTATCGGCCATCTTCCGACATATAGAAGCGATATACCTACCTCAATACAACACTACTCGGGCCGGGCAGATCCAGCAACGTAATCTTCTTCCGAGTACGCCCAGAGGTCCACCGCCCATTCCTTAGCATCACGCAACCTTCCCAGACTTTCTCACGCTAATTCCGACCCCCCCTCTCCCAGTTATTAGTACCCTTCCTTTGGTGCCTCCTTCTTGCTGCTTCCTTTATCCTCATATTTATTACCACCCTCCTGTTCGAAGACCTCCTGTTGTGCCATCACTTCACACTGCATGTCCACTGCTGTGGCAAGCTTCTCACGAGACGCCTTCAGTCGGGCGATCTCGTATCTAAGGTTGAAGCACGCCTCCCAGCTGCGCTTCCTAGCGTCTACAGTGCTCAGAATAATAAATCATCAGTCATGTGCTCTGAACGATCTCAAGAGATTTCCAAAAAATGCCCGATATCTTGCTGCCAGCCATAGCACTGTGTAAAGAACATGGCCGAGAAACAGCTTCCAATTCGTAACAGTACTCGAGATGTCGCTTCTTATAACAGTAGTCGTGGATCATTCGGAAGACTGTACTGCTAACGACATAGCCCGCTCCTTTACTCACACTCACAAAATGAACCAGTGAGCCGCTTCCCACCTACCCTTGACTCCACTCTTCCCTTCGTTTTGGCTCAACAACAAGGTAGAGGTCCTCCAGCTCGATCACTACAGGAGACGACCCCAGTCTGTTCCAAGGAACCTAAATCCAGCCAAACTCCCTCTCTGGCTATCATTCCCTCTTCTCACATAAACGTGGAGACTGCCAAGCTTGCCGTGCACGAGTTTAACAGGAAGATGCAGCATGTCAACCGCCTCCTGCTTGAAGTCTACATTTTGCAGGTGTACATGACCGCTGTACACGCCGATGCTGAGATTCTTCTCATCGAGACCATCGAAGTAGTCCCCGAGGTATTGCGAGAGGTACCGACTTACGATACCTTCGAACATGAAGCGGGAAGGATGATGGTCCGGAAATTGATGACAAAAACGATAAACAACTCGGAAGAACGAAGCTCATCAATAAACTGCTGTGTGTGAGTTCAAAGTCCACCGCCGACATGCCGGCTTAGTTAGACTAGCACCACCGACGTACCTCTCTGAGGGGGATTAGTTCAGCCTGTTGAATGGGCGATAAACAACTCGGAAGAATGAACTTCATTATTATACTGGTTTTAACACAAGTGGCAATGTGTGTAAGGCGAAACCATTCATGAACTATCATCAGCAGAAGCGTCATGGAGGCTCTTCTAATCAGACATAGTTCGATAGTTTATTTCTTAGTGCCTCATGACTACAACTGGTGAACCGCCGAATTGGTCGACTCGCATATCCTACCTTGAACCTGGCAAGAAACAAAGAAGGTTCGACTAGATCTTCAGTGCATTTCCCATGTCCCTTCACGTACATTCCAGGCGAACGACACTTATGCGCGCTCGAAGAAGCAAAACTCAGGCTTTCCCATACTCCGAGAGCTCAGATTTTCGGAATTCCCTAGTTGCACGGCACCATCTTCCCACGATCCTTGCTCGTTGCTTTCGCAGGAGAAGCAGAGAATCCCTCACATGCTAGAGAGAATGAAGTGAGAACTGGAGAAATGGGGCGATGCCCAGAACCAAGCATGATGCGTGCATCATGTGACGCATGTGTCGGCTGGGACGATGAGCTCTCTCGGGGAAAGCCAGTTGCCAATAAGCCAGCCAGCAGCGGTCCATCGACAATAAATACAACTCGTCGAGAATGGGTACCGAAAACCTCGGCTTGTGAGGCCCAGAACTGCAAACGAGCCTACCACCGCTATGGCGCCCCAAGGGTCCGTAAGCAGCCGTTGCAGTGACATCTTGTCCTCTGGGAAGGGCTGGCCGGCTCGGATTCTTCAATCACACTAGTCCAGGTGCCGAGGATATGACTCAATTCAGTCAGCTCTCCACGAAATGCGTTTCACTGGCGTCGCCGCGACTCTTCTCATGTACCATTCGACGGTAGGTTGACTGACTTGGTCTCGAAGGCGACATATTGTTAGTAGGTGCTGCAGCACTGTGAAGGAAGTGTGCGGTATCGCAAAGGCTACACTTCCGTTCAGGCGGACTCTGACAACTCGGATAAAGAAGAGGTACTATCCAAGTAAAGAGGGCTCTACACAATGGGCCCATTAGGGAACATCCGTGCTGGGCTCTAGCCTTACAGGGAGTCTGGACGACATCGTCATCAGAAACTCAGAGCCAACACTTGAAGTTGACACTCACATACTTGATTCCAGAGTGGGCACGCGGGTGCTACCCCGAGCTCCGGTGACGCCCCAAAGCTGAGGAAAACGGTAGGCTGGTGTCTTGCTCCGCTGGGAGGTCTTCCGGATCAGACTGCTGTCATAAAACCCTTCGCTCCACAAATATTGGAGCTTGGAACTTCCAAGTTGGAAGACCCACTTCATACAGAGGACTTTGACCATCTCAAAGAAGCAACGTCCAACAATAGGGTTTACTGGATTAACGAGGCCACCGAATGAGAATATCGCATACACTTTCAACAGCTGGACGCGCCTCGTGGACGAAGGCTTGGTCTTTGCGGTGAGTTTCCTCGGCGTAGGGCAGTACGGCAACTCTGAGTATAATTTTGCACACTCCACTTAGTAATAGAGCGAGCAATGGAGCACCTAGCTCAGCATAGCCTTGCAATCGTATTCTGTGGTGTGCTCGGGCTCCGGATTGTTGACCGCGGTGAACTAGATTGTGTCTCTTCCGTTAGCTGGAAGTGCCGAGCTTGTTGTACACACTGGAGGGAAAAGAAGCTAAAAAGGTGTGATGGCCCTTCGGTCCTTCGTGCGCTTGCCTCTATTTCTCCTCAGGTCGCGGAAGTGCAGAAACTCTGCGGTGCACCGCCGAAGCAAAGCAGCAGCACGAGATACGTAAGAACCTCTGCTACTCCTAGCTGAAACGTCCCATTGACCAGCAGATAACGGTATGCACAGTGAAGCTTACTGAGCTGCCCCAAGCATTCATCGACCCCAAGAGCGGTCTGCCCACCATTAAGATGAAGGCCAGCAGCGTGAACACACGCGTCACTGACGATATGACAATTGACTTCATCTACGATAACACGGGCGACGCATATGGCGCCTTCATGGCCCATGCCCTGAGGCTTGAGAAGCTCTACAAGGTACAAGCTCACGCCAATGGATACGCCGTCGATGCTTCATGCCTTCGACGATTAATCTCCACTCAGGAAAGTCGAGCCGGGAAGGAGGACCTCGGTAGTCATCACGTGCTTCAGTCCAAGGCCCAGGGTTTCAAAAAATTGCATGATCCTTGGTGGACCAAGGTCCGCACTGGGGAACTATCTTGAGTGCTCATGAGTGAAACGTGCGCCATCTCTCCACTACTCAGGGCCAGGACACCTCCGGTGAAAGCTCCGATGATGATTCTGATAACGATTCTGAGTCGGACTCGACCTCATCCAGTTCGGGTGATTCGACCGCTGTTGATGTTACCTCGACCTGCGAGGGTTACAGAAGTGACAAAACCGCTCCGGAAACGTCTTTGATCGCCCGTTTGAGCATGCCGCCTCTGTCCTTCTACATTATAGGATATGTGAGTGCAGCATTGGGTCCCTCAGAAATCTTAGAGCCGTCCGAGCCTGTTTCAGGATTTCTTCAGCCCCCATGGAACGTGGATAAAGGACATTGTTACCATGGAGATCGCCCCTCGTGCATGCATTCCCTTCACATCAACCAAAGGGAGGAAGATGATGTTTACTCCCATTCGTGAGTCGGCCAAATTCTCGGCTCGCCCGTGAGCTTCGCCTTTTTTTCAGGCGCTACTTTCAGAGGACCGGTCTCGGACGCAGCAATTGAAGCTTACATGGTCCAAGTGGGAGTCACAGAAAGTTTCTGCAGGGCCATTGTAGAGGTTTTCACCCTCACCGCCATTTACTACTCAGTAAGTGGTCCTAATATGAAGTCCTTATGCGGAGTTGCGATCAGGATTACCTCGGCGGCGGGAATGAGCAGACCAAGAAGGCCGAAGAAGATAAGAAAATCATGACCGAAATAACGAAGAAGGTTCCGTACGACACCACTGGACGCGAGAAGAAGGAAATCTACATTCTACCAAGGATGGTGCCTTTGAGTTAGACCGTTTGAGAAGGACGCCGAAGTTTTGAAGACGAAAGAGCTCGATGTCGTTGTTCGTGTTCATGTTGGTGTGAATAGTGAACAGTGGATTTGCGTTCAGCATTGTCTCTCAGTGTACCCTCCTCTTCAAGGGCAAACAGAACCATCACATCCACCCTTGTCGAAACCACTCGTCAGGCGAAATCTCATTAGAACCCATTATCGATTGATGCTCAATCACTCTCTTCGTACTCTCGGGCCTGAGTGTAATCATAACTGGGAGGGCGGTACATGCTGAAATACACTGCTGACCGCCGCCTCTGGTGATGGCTCTTCACGCAGGTTGCCTGCGTGTCCGAGTCAATGAGAACACCACCACCAGATTCAAGTGTGTAGTGTATCCTAGATGACCGGCGGCGGGTCGCCCGTCCCTACGAACGGAACCTTCTGAGATTAAGTCCTCAGCTCAGCTTATTAACGTACGCCTCGCGGCGTACAGTCCGAGAACGGTAGGCAACAGAATAGAGCATTCTGTTGCCATTTATTCATTCATTTCGCCCCACAATCACTTACGATTCTGGCCGGGAAAGTGCGATGGGACCTTCGCCGTGTAAAGGCTTCCAAAGTCCGGTTATCTTTCGCTCCGAGGCATAAGCCCCCGCGGCTCTAGATGAACTTTGGATTCCGACCCCCCTTTCCCAGTTATTACTACCCTTCCTTAGGTGCCTCCTGCTTGCTGCTTCCTTTATCCTCATCCTTATTACCACCCTCCGGTTCGAAGACCTCTTGTTGTGCCATCACTTCACACTGCATGTCCACTGCTGTGGCAAGCTTCTCACGAGACGCCTTCAGTCGGGCGATTTCGTATCTAAGGTTGAAGCACGCCTTCCATACGTCATCTCATAGTAGCGCACACGCATTATACTTGATACTCGAGAACAAACCTGCTGCCGTTCGTCACCCGAGTAACCTGCCAATCGGTACCTCTGCAGGCCACCGTCTGTGACGAGAGTTAACCTAAGATACGCTAGAGACTTTCTTGTTCATCAGCGGGGTTAGTAAAATCACTTTCAGGCGGAGCGAAGCGCAACACTCACAAAAAGCGCTGAAAGTAGCGCGCGCCCAACCATGAATGATAATACGAAATCTGTCGGGCCACCTGTGAATGTAATGAACTGCTGATAGGAAGGACTGGACAATGTGTCCTGGGGGAAACGAGTATCTTTGGCTGAACATGGGAAGATGCCGAATATGTCGGCTTGGAGCATTATTCGGGATGGTGCGTTCAACTGTACTTTTTCGAGTCTATCACTTTCCCGGGCGAACGAGAATTAGAAGGGCTCGGAAGAATAAGTTCCACTCATCTGCTGAAGGTCGAGGAGCCAATTATCAATTTTTGCATCAAAATGGGAGCACCTGAACTCGAGCATGACGGCGGGGATCTTCGTGAGCCAGTTGACTGGCCTTGCACGTGACAGCCTCGGTGCTCGTCAGGCACGACTTGCTACAATTGCGGGGTATCTTTGCTGAAGGACGAGGGACACATACGATGCAAAGGGAAGGACTATTGTGGAACATGTTTCGCGGCATCAGGTCGGGAGGAGGGACCGGGGATCGAACCAGGGACCTTTCGGATGTGAGGTCAGATACTAACCGCCAAGAGCCGTACCTTGTCATACCTCCTCTCAATTTTGTACCTTCCCGAGATTCGCAATGTTCACAAGGTAGAGTGGATATCTTCCACCTCGTATCACGCACGCTTCGACCTCAGATACTCCTATTCCCGCCGAGAACGACCCTTCCAGTGCCGGCACCCCGTCTGACGCATCCATCTGGACCGTCGCAGACACCCTTGCCCTACTCGATGCCGTCGCCAAGGTAACTCAGCGCTCCTTCAGAAGCGAGGGTAACTGCTTCCCTACTAGGTCGGGGTCGGGTCCTGGGACGACGTCCTTGCCCGCATGCACCAAGCCGGAGCTGGATCTTCGAAGGAGATCACCCCGTCCCAATGCCGATCATGGTTTATGCTACTGTAACAGCGGCAACCTCTTCCTTAGCCCTCCAGGTGGCACTGCTGTAGGTACTCAACATGGGAAGCATCTTCTTCGACGGGGAAGGTGGCCAAGGACTCGATAGCTGGGCAGGTCCTTGAAGCTGATGGCCATTGCTCAGTGATGAACCCGATGGCTGATCACGAAGGCCCGGTAAGTAGGGGTCTATGACGAGGTGGACGATGGTGACGACCTCTGTGATACCTACCCACATCCCAGGCGAGACGATAACAGTTCTGACTCGGAACCTACCAGTGGCACTCATTCCTTGCAGTTTTGCAGTGAGCGTATGCCTCAGGTTGTCGACAGTGTCTTTGGGAAGAGGAAGAGGGATGCTTCAAGTACAAACGATCTTGACAAGTAACCTATACAGTGTCTCTAGAGGGGCCCTTCGCTCAACTCCCAGACGCCCTTCCAGGTACATACCCGGGTACACACCAAGGCGAGGAGACTTTGAAGTCGACTATGACGATTGTGCGGAGCTCCTGCTGGCTGACATGGAGTTCCAACCGAACGAGAGACCCGAGGATGTGAAGATCAAAGTTGGTAAGGAGGGATCTTGCGAGTTGTTCGTGGTGTGGTATCGGACGTGTTAGACGTCCTGTTGGCCTACAACGCCCGACTGTCCCTTCGGGAGCAAATGAAGCGCTATGTGGTGGCCCGGGATATGGTCCTGCAGCAGCCCCCTCCGCCGGCGTATCCGAGGGTCGGGTGGAGTCCCACCCCCTCCTCCAGTCAATGCACAGACCCGGGCAGGGCAAATCTTGAACAGACTCTTCCGACCTGTCGAGAGGTTCTTCGACTCGAAGGGCGAATGTGATGAGTTCAAACAGGTGAGGGCATCGCCATGACGTGGTCTCGTAAAATACGACAAGGTTCCACTCCCGTGTCATCCACTTAAAAGAACGCTCGGACGTCGATAAGATAAACAGTGAACTTCATCTCTATTGACAGCAGTTGATAGGGTGGCCACTGATCATGGAAGGGAGCAACTCCTTTAAGGCGGCCCCTCGTCTGTGTTTGCGGCTTGGGGCGTATGACGGAGGCGGCGCTCTCTTCGTGGGGGGGGGTATGTTCTGCGAGAGTGTTGGTTGTTACTTGGTAGTTACTGTTAGAAGAACAAAGAATAAGTCATCGGCTGGAGGAGCTGGAGGGGCCGTCGAAGGACAGCACTGCTGCTGCTGCTGATGCTGATGCTGCTGCCCGTCCTCAGCAAGGGTCTATCCCTGATGCATGGATGAGGAAACACGTTCTTAGAAAGCGTCGCGTGAATAAGGATATTGTGAGTAGATGTCGTGACCGGGGATCGAACCCGGGTCGTCATCATTAGCCGCCTTTCCCAGGTTAAATCGGAATGTGTGAAGAATCTTGGAGAACAGGAACTTCAGTGGTGTCGAGAGGTCGATGTATCCCCTCATCACTTCGCCCTCGTCCGAGACGCCTTAGTCCGTGAAGCTGTGAAGGGAAGCCTCGAGGGGGGAGGCAGCAGCTCCGGCCGCCGGCCATTGGTATGCAACTGCTGCTATCTTGGAGGACCATCGCTTTTTAAGGTCCTCAAAGTCGCTCGTGCCGAGCCGCTGAGTCGAACCTTCAAGTTCGAGGTGGTTGGCGGTGAGGATAAGCAGACCTCTGCTGCCCCTCCCAAGCCCGAGGCGAGTGTCTAGGAAGTTCTGAATGCGCGTAGCTTCGTTTCTATCGGTAACATTGAATTAACTGTCACTGGGGCTTGGGTTCGTCAATGCTCGGGTCACAGAAGAGGGGTGTCTTTCCGCACAGGGATTTTGTAGACCATGCGTGTCACCAACGCCGCAGTGGGCCTCCTTGCCTGCCTCTTGCTGGTGGGGTTGTCCTTCATCTCCTTGTGACGGGGCAGCGTTGTTGGAGTCAGGTGTTGCCGAGCGAAGGGAGTGTGTACTTTCACAAAAGTTATCCTGACCCAGCCGACGACTTGAATGGTTTTGACGTGGAAACGGTAGGGAAGGGGTTCTTCTCCCAAGACACGCTTCCGTCCAGGACGTGGTGATGCCGGTGGCCATGCGTCGCCGGTCGAGTGGACTCAGCAGCCGGAGGAGAGCCAGTTCAACCTCCTCGGTAGGGCTGCGAGGGTCGGAGTGTCGTGTGGAACGGGCGGACTGCTCCCTCTTCTACTTCAGCGTCGCAGCGATGCAGAAGTTTTTGGGCTGGATCTCGACTTAGAGCCGACAGAGGTGCCTTTCACGTGGTTTTCGATCGCCTACACTGTATTGGTATCAGGACGCAGAACTACTGAGGGAGAGACGCCGGAGCGGTCACGTGAGCATCAGGAGTACGGGCTCGGTGGTAGGGGCCGCCCGACTGCTGTGCCAAGCAGGGTCACTTATTCCTTTCAGGGCATGAGCGTTACCGATCTCCGTGCATCCGGGCATGGGGTAAGGGGAGGGTGGTATCTTTTGATGCCGCTGCGTATCTTAGAGGTTAACCTGTCAGGAGCAAGGTGCCGCCAAGATACGTCCCTTTGCGCCCCCGGTCAATGGAACGTGGGAGTCCCATTTCATCCAGAGGACTTTGACCATCAATGAGAAGCCTTTCGGGTGGAAGGATGTGAAGAACTTCGTGAAGGTGCAGAAGTTGCCGAAAAGACGCCACCCGAACAAGCCCACCACCTTCACCTTCAACAGCTGGACGCCCCTCGCCACTCAGAAATACGCGGCCTTCGCGGTGAGCCGCTCATCATCATCATTATGGTAAACACCGACTTGGCTGTTGCGGTAGGTGCAAGTGCCGAGCCTGCCCTACACCGTTGATGGCGATGGAGCTCAGGAGGTGGAGCGGGAATGCTGGTGGGGTTCGCAGAGGTGTTTTGGGTAGGTCGGAAAGGTGCAGAAGCTATGCGGCCTCAAGAAGAAGCGTCACAGCAGCACGCATTACGTGGGGGTTCCTTCGTTGTTGTCCTTTGCCAACTATTGACGAGCAGATAACGGTATGCACAGTAAAGCTCACTGAGCTGCCCCAAGCATTCATCGATCCCAAGAGCGGTCTGCCTACCATTAAGATGAAGGCCAGCAGCGTTGTGACGCAAATCACCGCGGACGTGACGATCGAGTTCCTCTACGACTCGAGCGAGGAAGCCTATGGGGCCTTCATGGCCCATGCCCTCATGCTCGAGGGCCTTTATAAGGTGGGGTCGTTAGAGATGAGGAGAGATCGAGAACCGTTGTCCACTCAGAGTCGCCAAGTCGCTGATAAGAAAGGGAAGAGCAGCAATGTGACCGTCGTTGAGCACGTGCTTCGCTCGGGGCGTTAACGGGACCAAGCCTTTGGGCGATCCTTGGTGGTTCACTCCGGTAAGGCATAACGTGATTGACTATAACGAGGGCTCAGATACCGTTACTCAGGTCCCCGACTACTGAAGCTGACACGAACTCGCCAAACCCTCCGAAGTCCCCGGCCACGTCTGCTTCGTCATCCGCCACTACTCGCCATCCCAGCGCCGGCTCTAGTCCGTCCATCCCTCGCCACTCTACCGCCGACGATGCCAACTCCCGAGCCCGTACATCAACATCCTCTCCCCGCCCATCGACCACTGAAGATGTCACACCCGAAGCTGCTCAGTCCGCTGCCTCGTCGACACCGACGTCCCCTCGCCGATCTGCTACCGGCTCGGCCGCAACCTCTCCCCGCCAGTCGGCTGCGGACGACAACTCAGTATTTTCCCTGCATCTCTTTGACTCCTCTCCGACCACCCCAAAACGTTCCTCTGCTGCTTCTATTTCCTCCACCTTGAACGCTATAGAAGATGCCGACCCTGGAACGCCTTTACTCAACTACACTCGCCTCCCGCCCCTCAACCTGCAGGTCGTCGGCTACGTAGGTCAACAGCGAAGCTCTCTAGAACGGGGAGGTTCGTTGTTTAGGATTTCTTCGCTCGACAAGGTGTCTCCGTAAATTGGATGGCGGATGTCTATGTCGCTCCGCGAGCATGCATACCCTACACGTCTTATAATGGCGAGGAGATGATGTTCACTCCCATTTGTGAGCACAGCTTCTCCTGGTCTCCGGTCACTACGGTTGTTCTCAGATGCTGGCTTTGGTGGTGAGGCAATGAACGCTCGGATGTCGATGTACATGGTTCAGTACGGCGCGACTGAGCGGGAGTGCAGGGCGTTGGTGGAGGTCCTCACCCTCACCCCCATCTTCTATTCAGTAGGACGAGGCCTAGTTATGGTAGGGGACAGTTTTTGTGTGATCAGGATTACGTTGATGGTGAGAACGAACAGACGGAGATTGTGAAGGAAGACAAGATGCTCGTGACTGAGTTGACGAAGATTGTTCTCTCCAAGACTATGGGCCGCCCGAGGAGGGAGGCCATCCTGATCCCGAGGGTTGTTCCTTACTCCCCTTACCAGCCCCCAACTAGTGAGAGACGTCAAAGCAGTGTCTTCTAGATAATGTCGATGTGCATGTTGCTGTTGGTGTGAAGCGACGGGCTTGTGTTCATCAGCCCTTTCCGGCGGTCCTCCGCGACGAAGTTGGTGATGGCCGAACCCGTCGAGGGCGTCTCCTATTTTCTGGAGGGATGCTGTGGATTTTCAGGGTGTCAGTGTATGGCCATCGCATGACTAACTCCCCCCTAGTCTCTCTTGGACGCTCTACGCCGGCTGCCTGCTATTCGTCTACTCGACAGGCCCACTTGAAGTAAGTCTGGCCGCGTGGGGGCTCTGTTCGGTGACTTCTGCTCAGGTTCATGCTACCGAGCCTATCGAAACGTCAACCGTTCTACATCGTCACGTCGAGATACCCAAAAATGATATTGATATCTCCTTTCAAGAATGGGAGACCGCGAAGTCCTTCCCTCATCAGGTCAAGGTGAGCGAATCATGCAGCTCGTGGAAGGTCACTCTGTGTGTAACCTCAGTTGAAGATGCCAACGACAGCAGCAGTCACCGGACAGGAGGAATCGGTACGTTGGTGGTCTCGACGGTGAAGGGTGTCTCATCCAGTTTGGGAGGGCATCTTCTCGCGTGCGGTTGAGAGTTTGATGGTGATAATTTGAAAGTTTACTCGTCGAGTTTCGTCTCGGTATTTGCTGTCCGATTTCGACGGCGGGCTCACGGCGCGAAAATCTCCCGGAAGGCCAAAATTTTTCCGGCAGTTTTGTCGCATTTTTTACGTCGAACGTTTTTAGCGGCTCAAATTGGTCGTTCTTCTGGTCTCCCCGTTCCCTTAGATAAGAAAACTTCAGGAGTTGTGCGGCAAGGGCGGCGGTGATCAGGGCGGGAAGCCTCGCTCGGATGTAGAGAATCGTCGCTGTGCGCTGTGAGAATCTTTGAGTATCTTAGGTTCAACTGTGCGAGGTTACGATAAAGTCCCCACCGAAATGCCATCAAAGTGATGACGGCGGTTGGGTTATCACGATGGACTCGGCCGTAACGGGCAAGAAGAAGAGACGAGGGCAGTGGAGGCGCTCCGAGCGTTCGTCTGACGTACCGCTACGCTGCGGCCGGCGGCCAGAGGGAGTTTGTGTCTCACTTCGTTGATCTGTGGAACGCCTACCATGTAAGGTTGAGAGGGCCGGGCCTTTGCTGAGCTTCGCTCCGCTGTTGATTTAGTTGAAGAAGGGCAAAAACAAGAAGAAGATGCCGATCCCGAAGGAGTATGAGGAGGTCCTCAGGAGGGCTGGGTATAATCAGAAGACCAAGCATGTGAGGCGATCGAGGGTTAGGCAGTGGTAGCAGTGTCTTTCAGATTGATCTTAGCAACAGCGGCCTGACTGTGGAGGTAGGGGAGAGGGAGACCAGGAAAGTCGCTGGTCTTTTCGTTTATTAGTTCAACGACCGCGGTTCGGCAGCGAGCGTGAGAGGGAAGAAGTTGGGCGTGTTGTGGTATCAGCCTGACGATAAAATCCTGGCGTGCAAAGACGACAAGGTAAGGCGGGGGGATAGATCGCCACTATTGGGCAGCACCGTTGCAGGGGGAAGTGGTGCAAGTGTCCAACGTTGTGATGGAGCGAGGGGCGTGCAAGCGCGAGGAAGAGGCCGGCCTGTTCTCTAGCAGGAGCTCGTAAGTTCGGAGAGTTGTGGTATCGCTGAGGTGTCCGGTCAGGCGGGTTCCTAAAGAAAAAGGATGTTAAGTACAGCATCGTCTTCGACCAAACGACCAGTGACTTCGGCAGCTGTCGCGACGCCATTGAGACGATCAGCTCGTTCGTGCACTTCGAGGTGATTGCAGACGAGCATGCCGATCGGGGGAGGGCATCCTTACTTCAGGATGATATCATTGAGGGTGTTGGAGATCTTTTCAACCTCGACTCGGATCTTGTAAGGGTCGACCTAAGATTCTTCCTGTATCGTTATACTGCTCAGCACAAGCGCGGCGGAGCGACCAGCCCTGCACGTGAAGCGCCCAAAAAATTCAAAGTGGGTCTCGGAGGCCCCTCTCCCCATCCCGCTGACCTCCTCCGGGCAGGCCCACATCTCCATCGGGGCAAAGGCTAAAGTCAACCGTGGCTTTGCCGCCCGGAAGGCAACACCCAAGAGGGGTGTACAGAAGGACGCAAAGATCGACTACAAGAAGGGCACCATCACCACCGACCTCTTCCCTCATCGTCCCAGCGCGGTTAAGATCGTCCCTGGCTCGTGGAAGGAGTTGAGCGGCGGATCTACGGCCAAGGAGTGAGTACTTTGTCGCGCTGCGTTATCACTGCCACGTGGTCGTTTCAGGACTTTTACTGGCATCCCGTGAAGGTGACGTACGGCAAGAAGGCTGCCCTGGAGCAGGAAGTGAAGTTGGAGGTTGAGGGCGCCGACACTGCTAGTTTGAACCAACTACGACGTGCATTGGGGGTGAAGAAGCCGCTACCGGGGATCGAACCCGGGATCTCGAGGTCAGGTACCTCTTGCCGTGGAGGAGGAAGCGACCTTTGGCGTAGCTTCCCACAACGGTCACTCGGCCGGGGCGAACATCGAGGTGGGTCGGGTCGGCGTTCTCGTGTCCTTGGACGACGGTTCAGGTGGCGCCGGCTGATGCTGTTCGTGCTGTAGCCCCAGCCCGCACCAAGGCGACCTATGATGTGAGCTGGCAGTGCTTCGCTCCGCTGTTAATGATGAAAATCAGGTCAACTTCAAAGTGACTAAAGAAGGACGCTAAGAAAGCACTCGGTGATGAGAAGAAAGATCAAAAATATTTCCTCAAGACCGACCTGGCGACCCCGTCCAAAATCGATTCTGACGGCTACATCCAAACTGATGTCGTCTTGCGGGAGGGGAAGATGCGCCCTCGGGTTGTGGTGGCGTCGGAACCGGCGAGGTGGCAAGTGACTGACCACAGCGCCACCGGGCCTGTGAGAATCTGGAAGGATAAGAAGAAGTTTAAGGAGTTCATCGTCACGCTGCAGTTCCCTCATACTCCTAGGAGTATCTTTGAGGGAATCTTTAAGGTGCGCGCAAATCTTTGCGGTGCGTGCCTTTGGTAACGATTCCTTTTCAGGGCCATGACCTGGCTGCAATTTCGAAACAGGTGAGTTTCTCGAGGGCTTTAAATTTTTCACCATCTTTTTCGGTTTCAGGGCGCCTCGCCTGTAATTACGGAAAGGACTGAGCGAGAAATAGAGGACGACGACGATGGAGCTATCGACCGTCAGCCGCCTGTGCCACTGGTGGGTGGTGCTTCACAGAGGACTGCGGGGGAGTCGTTATTGTACAGGATACAGTCGAGCAACGGAGGATTGATGACGATGATGACGATGCTTTGATGACGAATGAGGGTGGTGATGAGTCACTGGTGAGTTGGGGACGACGGCTACAGGAGCAGCGGCGTGAGGGCGTAGACTGGCGGCAGCGGACTGTCCCCTCTGTGGTTTGAGTGACTTCCTCTGCAGACCAGCGAGAGAGGCGACATGAATGATGACGAGGACGATGAGGAAGAGGAGGAAGGGGAGATGACGGGAGATGGTCAAATCGATCCGTTGGAGGACGACAACTCCACTGATGCCACGGGCGAGGACGATGATGAGTTCGAAGAGGAGCAGGAGTCCGACATATCTGAGGTAGGGCGGCCGCGGACGGGTCAGTCGGAAGGTCGTCTGCCTCCGCAGGAAGGGGAAGGCGAATATGTCGAACTCGTCGGTAGTTGACGATGATTTTAATGATGATGACAGTGACGAGGTGAGTCGGGTATCAATCTTCTGTTGTACCGGTGCTCCGGACTCTGGGGTTTGTTGTCAGAGCCTGACGGGCATGTTCGGCGACAATGCAGGGAGCGTCGACAGCGAAGGCAATCTTGTGTTCTCCTTTGACGAATAAGGTGACCTCGTCTGCGCACAGTGGACACTCAAGGCTCCCAATTGTATAAAATAGGGAATCCTAACAACATCTTCGACATCTGGGGCGGGCTCTGTCTAAATTGGGAGAGTCGAAGCCCGATTCCATCGTCGTGTCGTTGTGTCTTTAGGAGTTCGTTTCTCCTCTCAGGGACGCCCTTCGCAGCGATCTCGTCGTTCCACTGCTGTGAAATGCCTCTACCAAATGATTCTTTCTGCAACTACCTGCAACTCTACTTTATCAATTCCTCTTTCAACCCGACTTGTGCGTGGCAGCTGGACAACATGCTTCCCGTGAAAATCATCACCACCCAACTTGTTGTACTACGGACGGTGTCGAGTTGCCGAACCCTGCCCTCACCCGTCCCTCGGCAGTCATCGCTGTCTGTCATCTATCTCATGCTACGCCCCTTTCTCGCCGCCCTCTGCCTCCTGAGCTCCACAGCCTTGGTCAGTTCAACACCATCTGTGATTGAAGCCATTTCGTCCACTCCCGACAGGTACTGGGAAGCGCCGACGTCAGACCAGAGGGCCACGAGACTTTTCCAACGTCACCTGAGGATCAAGGACGCCGGGGTCGACATTGTCGTCCAAGAGTGGGACGACGCTCAGAGCTATCCAGAGAACGTCGTTGTAAGTAGCGCTCGCCCGATGATGGAACAGTGTTCTGCTGCATCTTAGGTGAGGATGCCGTCGTCATATGCGGTGGAGCATAGGGCCGACCAGGTGGGGCTGTGGGGTGCCTCTGGGTTGACTTCCTTCGGCGTGCGGTTTGAGGGCCGATCGAGGGCTGTGATTGTTACGACCGTGGCGGCTATGTAGAGTGATGCAGACCGTTTATTACTCTCGTGGAAAGAATGGCTTTCGTCCTATCGGAAAGATCTCTTCCGTCAAAGGCGACTGAACCACATCCCTCGATCGGGCCTCTCAGATTCGAGCTGCCCAGGAGGCGTGTGGTCTGCCTGTCACTTCTGCCCCGACCACAGTCGAGGATAGAGCCCAAGTAGGCCCATAGTGGAGGACAGTCAAGAGGAGTCTTCTGCTAGGTACACCTGTGCCGTATGAAAGTGACGTCGCCACCGCGTGCCGGCTACAGCAGGGAGGAGGACAAGTACGTAATCTACGTCGAGGGGGAGGTGTACGAGAAAGAGGACATCGGAGCTGAGCTGGACACTACTTATGAGAAGACAGATCTGGGCAAGCGTCTCTTCGTCTCTCATTTCACGACACTCTTCAATCTGTATCACGTGAGACTACCGGAGTATCCGAGGTCGAAGCTGGTCATTTGCAAAATCATCTTAGGAGTATTCGGCAAGAAGTGATGTTGAGATCCCTGCGGCTTCAAAGCGGTGGTTGATGGAGGCGGGCAAGCCGTGGTGGAAATCCGAGAACGAGAAGGTAGACGATCTCCCCACAGCCGATTCGCCATCCTGCTGTATCCACTTCCTTCAGATCAACCTGCAGGGCATGGGCCTGAGTATCGAAGTAAGGCGCCGTGCCCAGCTAGTGCTACGGGGTGATCCTTTCTGTTCAGCTTGAGGAGGCAGTGCCAGGTCTCGGCAGGAAGAAGCAGTCGTTCGAGGTGAGCTCTCGTCCTGGGAATTTCGTGTGATGTAACGCTTCAACCCAAGGAGTCGATTGGCGCAAAATTACAACTCTTACTAGACAAAGGACAGTCGTGCAACCCTCGCTCGCCCTTAAGCACAATCCCAAGTCAGTGTCGCTGCACTACGGTGATCTCTACTCGGTCCTCGCCAACCCGAACGCACAACTCAGTTTGAGAAGGGAAATATCAAACCTTCGGCCGTTGCGTCCGCTGTGAATGGGTTGGAAGGCGCGGTGGGGTGGTGGTTGAGACGTACCAGCAAGAGTCATAGTGGTGGTGGTGGTTGTACGTCCCCGAAGCAGCCTTCGGGACTGCCTTGACACATCACTCAGGTGGACTGGTACACGGCTCACGAGGAGACCATTGGCGTGAGGAGCGCCGTTAAAGTAGTGAAGGATCTCCTCTCGAACTTGCCGGACGGTCCCTTCAGGGCGGCGGGAAAGTCCACCAAATATCCAAGCTACATGTACTCGCCAACGCCTGCTATGATGACGGCAGCAGAAGAGGAAGCAGATCTCGATCTCGTAGTGATGACGCTGAAACGGTCGAAAGATTCTTCCTGCTTCAGTTGGTGTCTTCGAGGATCGTGATATCAAATTTACGATAGTCCACCGGGCCGGCGGCGGCAGGTCGAAGTCGTGTCGGGAAGCCATGGAGATTCTTTCGCCATTCGCACTCCTGCATGTGAGGGTGGTGGTCGCGGCGGCGGCGGTGGTATCATCGCTTGCTTCAGGAGGACATGATGGCGGCTGGGGAAGACTCGCCTTGGGAGGATAACCAAGTGGGAGGCATCTTAGGTTGATGCTGGTCATGGATAGATCAGGTCGGTTCCTTATCGAAGGCGTTTAGGAGGTCCAGCGATATTGGTGATGAGGGGTCGACGGTAAGAGAGGACGAGGGAAGACGGTGAGGTGATTGTGTCTCTGGTCAGGACGGAGGTGATTATTCTGCGGCCTCCTACTCGGGCTCGGTGGGGACATTGATGACGGTCGTGCTGGGACTTTGGACTTCTCAGGCTTCGGAGTCCCCTTTTACTGATGGTGGGGAGACAGTGGACGCCGAGAACGATGTTATCGATGATGAGGAAGCTGAGGTGGTAGGAGGCGTGAGGTTGTTTGAGGGAAGATTCGCTCTGTTTATAGGAGAGACAGGATGAGGACGATGATGATGATGATGAGGATGACGACTCGACAGTTTCGGTTCTTGGTGAGGGTGGATGATGATGAGCCTGGCGGACAGGAGGGAGAAAACAACAAAGGCCGCTCCACTGCAGTACTGGATGCTGAGGTGACTGCCACTATCACGTGCCCTCTTCCCTGTCTTTGCTTCATCACAGGAGCCCTGTATACCAAGTGATGAGATAGCATGCCCGCCTGATGGTGATGGTGATGGCATCGAGACGGAGGAGGGCGAAAGTTCGGGAGGGGTCACGACGGGGCTCTTCATTGACGAGGATGACGACGACGAGGAGGAAGCGCCGAAGGTGGAGCGGGCGGGCTGGGCCTCGAGGGAGTTGCTTCTTTTCAGGTCGAGCTGCGTCCAGTGGACAAGCAGAAGGTAGTTATGGGGAAATTGCCTTCGCCGGGGATCGAACCTTCGTGGGTTCAAGGTCACCGTCATCATCCCAAAGGACGCCTTCATCCCCACCGACCTCCGCTATTATGGCCTTGTCCCTCTCATCAACGACAACGTCGGGTGCCGGTTGAGACCGACCGGCGACCTGAAGTGCAGCAAGTTGTGGAAGAAAAGCAAAAGGCAGCCATCGAGTGTGACGGTGAAGGGAGGGAATTGGTTGACGATTGGGAATGTGGCCAGCGGATCGCTAATGGTCAACTTCCCTCACCTCGCCAAGACGTATGCGATCGAAGCCCAAGTTAAGTTTAAGAAGCAGCACAGAGGCGCCGACCTGTCGCGGGAGGTGCTGAGTATCCTAGGGGTAAGACGAGTTGCGGAAAAGTTGGTATGACCAAACACGCCTGCGCATTAGGTCACTGAAACGGAATCTTTCCCTGATCTCAATGAGAGGTACCAAGGCAAGCGTTACAATGTGAGTGCCTCCATCAGCGTCGATGGGGCTTCACCGCCCTGCAGGTTATGATCGAGCTTGACCCTCACCAGAGCATTCCGAAGGCCCTCCTCGACAAAAGGGCCTGGACCCTCACGCCACTCGAGGGAGCTATCTTGAGGGGGACGGCATCATCGAGACCTACCTCTTCCCTCGGCTTAGCGGCACGAGGAGCCTCTTGTCGAATCCCGAGGTTAAGATTATCTGGGGGACGTGGCAGTACAAGACAAGCCAGGCATTTGGGAAAGTGCAAGTGAATTATGGAGACGCCCAACCGGTCGTGCAAGTCAACCTACAGTTCCCTAACGACGAAGTGCCGGATGACGCTTTGGCCTTCCTAGGGGTAATAACAGTGCAGTTGGTCTCGGTGAAAATTACCTTCCTTCTATTTGCGAGGGGCTAACCTCTTCGACCTGTCGGGTTGAGGTATCCCTGCGGTTTGATGGTGACGGTCTCGCATCGTCAGATACGGAAGAAGACTCTCCTTGAGAGGGCTGCTAGGAAGACTGGCAAAGTGAGAGACAATGTGGCATGGTTGCGTCCTTCTGACCATCCCCTGCTCAGGTGTTTGGCTCCATCAAGGTCATATCGTCACCAGTCGTTTTATGTACATCATCATCGCTTCAGGCCGCCCCTCCCCGGGTTTACGGTCTAGATCCGACCAGAAAGTTCATCGGCAAGCAAACGAGGGTGAGAGCAGCAAGGTGATCTCTTGTCGAATCGTGATCGATGAAGGTGTTGGTGACGATAGCGAAGTCAACGTCCATACCCAGAAGGCAGCTTGAGGCGATGAGCAAGGAGCTCGGCCTGGCTTCGCCGAGGAAAGGATTAGAGATGGAGGGATGGCTGAGGGAGGATGGAACGATACTCTCCAACGTTTTCGCTCCGACGAGGAAGAACAAGTTATACTATGCTAAAGTGAGGGACGTAGAAGGCCGAGGTCGAGAGTGACTGGGGGGGCGGATCCCTGACAGGGACCACCGTTCATCGTCTGACCTACTCGAGGCTGCCGATGGCAGTGCTCACTTTTTGGAAGGTCTTTTTTTATAGGAGAAAGAGAAAAAAATCTTTGGGAAAATTTCTTATGGCCTTACAACGGTCCTTTGTAGATAATTAAAGGCAGCTGGATGACGAAGAGTCGCCGCTTCGCCTGGGGTAAAGTAAAGGTTCAATACAGTAAGAAGATCGCTCCAGTGATGAACGTCCAGCTGAAATTTGCCGAAGACATCCCCAACAGCGCCTTCCGGGCTCTCGAAGTAGGTCACTCGGTTCGACCTGTGGGGACTTTAGACGCTCTTCCCTCAGTTACATAAGAAGCAATCGTTGTGGGCGAAGGTGAATGACGCGCAATCGGAGGCGATCGGGCACTCTTCTGTTTCGTGCCTCAGATGAAGTCAAGAAGTGGCGCAATGGAAGTCCCGAGGGCGGCGGCCAACAGGCGATACCGTTAGCTCTGATTAAGGGCATACGTTGAAAGCGGAAAGCCTCTTTCCTCCGCCGCAAGAAGGCCATCTACCCGTCCGTCGTTGTGAGCTGTGCGTAGTCCTGCGTGTGCATAGTGTTGTTGTCCATCATGCTGTTTTTACCGTCAAGTTGATGTCACTGAGCCCATCCTCATGTTTGACTTGTCAATCTGCATCGCCCGCCGCTGTTGATGTCTTTTCAACTCCCCTCTCCCCTCAGCCACATAGGGAGGGTCCTCTCGAGCTCGTTGCGATTCAGACGACTTTACCTATCCTTCCTCCGCGTAAAAAATGAAGTTCAACCGCGCCGCAGCTACCGCCATCCTCGCCGCCATCGCCTTCCAGGAAGCGTCAGCCCTGCAGGTGGAGTGGCCTGGGCACTATCTCGTGGTAGTACTAGAACGCAACGCAAGTCAGATCGGGCTCATAGTGACCGACATAGAGCAGGTCAAATTAGGAGTAGTTGAGAGAGTGGTAGTTAACAACGGAACGCTAGTATGATGAAGATACGGATAAAATTAGAAGTCGAGAGAGGTGTAGTTAACGGCGGGACGTTAGTGTGATGAGGCTAGTAATCACACGGTTCGATCGTGGCATGCAGCAGCCAGTGCACCTATATTGTCACCCTCACGCAACCGCTGCTTCCTCAGGCTGTGAGGAGGAAAGGTAGAGCTCCCAGGGAACCTAGGCCTGTCTACGATAATGTCGAACCCATCAGTGTGAGTTGGAGGGACACGATCCTCTTCGTTGGAAGAGGTTGTGTCATCTGCAGACTACTGGGCCCCCTGCTCCTGAACCCAAGCCGGACTACGACGGTGGTAAGAAGGAAGATCCAGGAGGAGGCGGAATTGAAGGCACAGCTGGAGCGCGTGCAGGAGAAGTTTAACAGGCTGAAGGTACGTGGTTCACGCTGACCCTCGCTTGTGACCATTTCTGTGCTGCTTCAGGCGGGCAAGGTCACCGGGACTGTGGTAGAGAGGGTCGATGGCCATTCGCTCATCTCCAGATCAATTGGTTTGTTTTCTTAGGTGAAGAGAGTGAGCCCAGGGGCAGCAGATGAATAGAGCCCTGAATAACCTCTTCCCTGAGGTTGGTATCTGTTTTGACTCTGTCGTAGCCCTCGCTAACCTGCCATCTCGCAGGTTGAGGAGGAGAGAGAGGAAGAGTGGAGCCAAATGACCGGAAGCGGAGAGGAAAGAGGAAATGGAGAGGAGAGCCAGGCTTCAAAGGAAATACCCTACGGGCGGTATCGGGGGCCTGCAGAGCTATCTTGATGGTCGCCTCGCCGACAACATCCAGAAGAAAAACCGCGCTCCACCACCACCTCCTTTCGGTGAACCCCTTACGGAAGACACCAGGCTCTGAGGAGGGGATATTCTTCGCTGTGCGTGTGTCAAATCTTTCACTCCCAGTGTACTGCCGATATTAAGCAGTTCCATGTTTTTGTTATTGTAGTGTGATGTCGTTAGTGCTGAAGGTTTGAGTTCATCTCCGCGCCGGCCTCATCTTGGCATCACCACCATCAGTAGCTTTTACTAGGCTTCTGGTGGCCATTGGCGGTCACTTCGACCGAGTTATTGGGACACCGTCGCCGCAGCATTGCGCTGGTCATCATCATCATTAACAACAACAGCGTGCATAGGGAAATTCGCTTGTCTTTCCTGCGGCAACACACGGGAAACTACGTTTTCCCAGGGACTCCCTCGCGCGAGGCAGTTGCCTGATTTGGATCCATAGTCGATGCGGAGCCTCTCCCTCTGGGCCCTACTCATGTGTCTCCTCACAGTCACCAGCAGCTTGGCGAGCTCTCATGAGGTAACTCTACTGCACATCATCAGTTTTCTGTGTATCGATTTTTTCCTTAGAAGCCACCGCTAGAAACGTCGGAGATCGAAGACATGGAGGAAGGGAGAAGACAGCCTCGGGAGAGGACGATGACGAGCTTTTCGAGACCACCGAAGACAGGTTCGACAAGGACATGAGCAGCATGCTGGCCAGGGCGAATCACTATCACATGGTAGTCGTGAGCTCGTAGAGGCCCAGTCGTTGAAGTATCCTAAGAGTAGACCGATGAGAGAATCCATCTCATAAGAACATTCTAGTCATGGTAGATCGTGCATGCCTTAGCTTTGATGAAGACGAGACGATAGCTCAGACAGCTCAGATATCCTACCCTGTATCGGAGCACTCATCATACGCTCATCGTCAACAGTTCTCCATTCCCTTTCTAGACCCCGCGAGAATATGTATTGACGTACAAGGGCGAACCCCCCGCCTGAGGCGATCGCTGCTGCGGCAAAACGGTATGAAGAGGTGAGAAGATGGTATTGGAAGGAGGAGTGTCGTTGTATTTGTTACGGTCCCTTCCCTGCAGAGCGGCGAGGATCTTTATACGACCATCAAGCGGAAGGCAAAGGGGCCTAAAACAGATAAGTACATTATCTTCGCTCAAGCTCGGCGAATCAGTCCAGTGTTGTTATTCTCTTTAGAGTCGCCCAAACGACGCATTTCTGAGATGGTTCGAGTGAATGCCGTCCACCCCTTGCACGAAGCTTAGAACATCTTCATGTTGAGGATACTCATGTTCACACTGTCCAGCTCTGTCGGTGTCAGCCTGCCTGTAATTGCTTGTACTCGGGTTGTTAATAGAGGGGTAAAGCCGGCATTCCAAAGACCGAAGAGGAAGTAGAAGAGAACTCTCCCTCGCAGCCGACCCCCTCAAAGCTGATTGCATTCGCAGCGAGGCTGTTACCCACCACCGTAGTGTCGTCAACCTGCCTAACTACCATACCCTCAACACTCTCTTATGCATCGCTCCGCTCAATCTTCCGTGGGCCAGCATTCCTCCTTCTGACTCTCAGTAGCCCCTCATCGTCCTCATTTCCACCAGTACTATGCTCTTCACCCATGCCCTGGTCGCTGTCATCCTCGCAGCCCTATCCTCGCCGGACGCCGTAGCCCTGCAGGTGAGCTTACCCCAGGAGGCCTTCTTCGTTACGGAAGGTGCGGTATGGCGTCATCCCTGTCAGAGTGTGTCGGTGCAAGACGAAATTAGGAGCCTCCGAAACAAATCAGAGACCGAAAACAAAGTGAGGGTTCTCAGGGCGCTCGAACCGTCATTTTTCATCATCACCCCAGCCTATTACAGCTTACCTGAACCCGGTAATACAGCCCGTTGTGAGAAGGAGGCCGAAGCGGAGCTTCTCAACTGGCGATGTGAGTGTAGACCTACGCCCGCGGTCATTTTATTACAGACTTTCGTCAGGCCCCATACGGGGAAGCGACTGCACGGATCAGTGAGATAATAGCCCGAGCAAAGGAGCTCAACATGGTGGGTCTCCAAAGAAGGGCGATTTACCTGCTCTCTATGGCATGCTCGTTGTAGACTGTCGCAGAGTATTGGCTGAAGCATGATGGGAATTATTCAGAAGCAAGGTTGACTGATGCTCATCCACAGCGCAAGAAAGCCAAAAGGCGAGCCCGAGTGATCTCGTCTCCCTTCTGAGCCTGTAAGCAACCTCGGTGTTCATGTTCAATTGGTGATGTTAGACTTGCCCCTGCTTGGGTTAATCATGGGAGAAAATTGCTGCTGCTGTGGTCGAATGATGACGAAGAATCGTCGTCGTGTATTCCTCCAACTCCTCAACGATGAGATGGAAGACTTTAGAAGATTCTTCCCAACTCCATCTTTGAAACAATGATTTTCAACTACCCGTCGCTGTGCTTCGCTCTGGCTACCTTGGTTCAACTAAGTCATGCTCGTGCTGAAGGAAACGGAGGAGTAAGGGTTGCGAGAACAGTGAAAGACACGAAAAGGAACTTTTTCAAGGTCGCCGTTTCTGAGCGTATCAGCCGCTTCCAGCCCCTCGAGCCCAGCAAGCAGCAGCCTATCAACAGTGATGTAATTATAAACAGACTGAATGAGGTTGGCTCGCGGTCAGAATCGCGGCCAAGATATTATTGTTCAGGAAAAAAGAAAGTGGAGAAAGCCATTTCGAGCGAGCAGAGGGCCCTTGACGCCCGAGGAGGTAGGTTTGCTCCTGACAGGCCTTCACGGCGGTTACCATAACAACTTCAGGTGAGTCGTTTTGGCTTGTACCTAGGAAACAGAGTAGAAGACTACGACCCTGATTTCTTGGTGAGTGTTCAATGCGTCAAGGCTTTCTTCACTGTCTTCATAAACGTTCAGAGAGACCACGAGGATCTCATTGATGAGCTCTCCTACCACAACAAGCAGGCAACTGACAGCATGAAGCGAGGGATCGCGTCGAAGCTGCTCGATAAAGTGAATCTTCTAGCAAGTCTTGGGTCACTGTCCTTTATTTAGGATGTCGGGTTCACGAGGGATGAGATGGACTATACTATATACGACAGAGTTCCGCCGAGGGTGAGGTATTTGGTGAGAGTTCTGAGTGATGTTAGTGTACCAGGTCCTGTTGGAGAGAATCAAGAAATTCAACAAGTTGAACAAAGTCCAACAGGACCAGCAGCTGGCGCCATGGAAAGCTCAGAGGAGGGATGCTGAAAAGAAACTCATCGAAAAGAAGAGACACGACCCTTACTTTAACGGATTTGCCAACGCGCCGCTAACGTTGGGCAGAAGCCGCTAACCGAGGCTATTGTCGACGTCGAAGGAGCGGGATAATTCCTTCACCTCCACTTCTCCATGAAATGATGTCATTGTCTTCCATTGTGTGATGTTGTGCGATACCTCTTCGATTTGTTGTGTTCACGGAGATACTCGAATGGGGAAGCAACAGTCCGCTATCGTAAGTGATGACCTCATCTGCGCTATCTTCGGTGTGTAGAAGGACTTCATTATTCGGAGTGGCAGAAGTAGCTACTAGGAGTTAGATGATGTGATGAACCCAACAGTGATGCCGAAGCAGAAACAGTAAAAGCTGAAACGTCGGATCACATGATGTCTTCTCAAATATCACCATCACTTGACTTTTGGCTGCACCTACAAACTCATCACAGTGATACAACAGAGCAATATCCTCCTACTTCGAGAGGAAGCTCCTCCCCTCAACGTCCCCCTTCTTTCCACTCAACCATCGTGCTGTCTCTGCGCAGTCATCACTAACAGAGGTCAGCTTGGCCAGGGCCAGACGGAGGTCCAACGGTAACGGCACGTAGACATCGACGGTGGCATCTGAAGCAGGGCAGCTCCCACTCACCTCCACTCGTGTTTTTACCCTTCTCATCCACAACGTCGATCGGCTGATTGTAGCACAACCGGTAGCTGTGCAGGAAGGTCCGTGGACACCACAGTCTGTCCGTTGCACACACAGCCCTCGCTGCCTCGGGGTCTGTGGGGTTACCGTACTTCGGATCGCATACTAAGGGATGCCCGATGTGGGCCATGTGCACTCTGAGGAGAACAGCAAGAAGGAGAGCCTCTGGAGCTCGGCACGACCAACCTGATCTGATGCGTCCTTCCCGTATGCAACTTCACCAACACTAACGAGTACTCCACGCCAGACCTACAGGGTAGCCAAGATTACTCAGCTACAGCGGGGCTCCTCTCTACCCGTCATAGTAGTGGGCCACCGGTACGGCCTCCGTAAGGGAAGGCTTCCCATCAGGCGCCACTACACAAGTGGTGCTGTAGGACTGCCCGTTGTCGAGGGTTGACTTGAGAATCTGATAGACTCCTTAACGAGGCCGCTCCGAGCGTTGTGCTGAGGACCTTAATTCGATCGCTGATGACGACCTTCTCCCCCACAGTACCCATATGGCCCTTCACCAGCGCGACGTACTCTTTATCAATCTGTCACGACAAGCTACTAGGCAGACCTCTCAAAGGCGCTTCCCACCTGATGGGAGCAAAACACCAGCCGGCCCATGTAGAAGCCCTTATAAGAGTGGGCCAACAACAAGGGGCCACTCGTCCCCACGTCCAACCGATGGAGAATGCCGTGGGCGTGATGGCGGTCCCTCGCTATCGGATACCCCGGGTAAGCCTCCTCTATCCACTCCTGAGCAACTCCTACCACTGCTGGTACACCGCCCTACCCATTACTACCTGCAACCCGGAGGCGTTCCCGTTAGCACTAGAAACAGTCCGGACTGCCGAGTCCCTCGCTTCGGTCTCCTCGTCGGTGGTATCGTCCACTACTTCCTCCTCGGCCGCCCCTGCGATAGCCGATGTAACCGAGACGTGCCTGAGAGGCGGCGATGGCGAGAATTTTATGCTACCGCGCCGTTACCAATGGGCTGGCTTCCAGATCACACTCAAGTGCTTAGTCTCATGAAGCACCTGATCACAGCCGTCTACCACCACCGATAAGAGCGGCAGCACTACAGCAGGGACAGTCGTGTCCATTTCGTCCATGTCCACCGGCGAAGGCCTCTCGCCCACCCCTCGACCTTTCGCCTCATCCTTCTTATTACCCAACTGACGTACTCTGTCGAGGCAGGCTTCATAGAGTTGCTTATCCAACCTGCGTCAACCTAAGATACCCTCCCTCCTAACGTACTACTCACCTCTTGGCCGTGGAGTAGGCCCACACGAGACTGAATAAGTGATTCGCTTCGAAGTCCTTCATCCTGTTCAAAGACTCTTCCCGAAGGACCTGACCACCGCTACCTCTCCTCTCACCCTGCAGTGACAGAAGCTCACATCGAACAGCTCAATAACGGCCTTGGGCGGCTCCTTCCTTTCCGTCGTCGCAGCCATCGCAGCAAAGCCTCGACCAGTGCGGGTACCGAGCCGCGGTATGAGAAGCGCTAGGGGAGAGTATGGGGTGTGGGTGATCAACATGGTGAGACGAATTGTTAAAACGCCGAGAGATAGACGAATGAAAGGTCGCTCGGGCCTCGTAGGTCAACTCAATTCAACTCAATACCGAGAGGGAGAAAATCAACAAAATGCACCAATTTCAGCGGAGCGAAGCGATTCACGATGTGCAACTTTGTTATAACAGTTCGGCTACCTCACCCGTAATACGATACTATTCAACACAGCACATCAAGGACCCCGGGGTATTGAGAAAGAGAGGCCACTGGTGACCAGAATAACATCATCATAACATGCTGGGGTCACACATCATTCGGGTACTTTAGAACGGCGACAGGCTGAGGGGCGGGGTGGGTATAGTTGGGCATGAGGGCGGATCGGCTCACCAATGGCTGCTTCCAATGCTGCCTCCTCGCTGCCGTACTTCTCTACTGAAAAGAGCTTTCGGATGAACCTTCCATTCTCACTCCAGTTGGCGACCCAATAACAAGGGCGCTGCCACGTAACCCCAACCACGCCACTCTGCTTATGGCAAGTCCCACTCAGACTCGCCACAGCCTCACCGCGAAGTTCAGCGTTCCTACGGCATTCTGAGAGCTTATGATGGCGTAACAGCAGGCAGAATAGATTCTGCTCACCCGTGGCGAGAGTCAACGCTTCCTCGTCGCCATACTTCGAGACCGAGAAATATTTGCGGACTTGTTGTCCCTCTTTTGTGTACCACTGAGCATCCCAACTTCTGCTCTTTTTATTCCAGAACACACCCAGGACCCCACTCTGCCTCGAGCTGGTTCTTCGCGCACTGACCCGGCTAACATCACCGTGCACAGAGATACCACAGGAGACTCTCTTGCCTCTCTGATCACCGAAGCCTGACAGAGAACATCGCTGTGGACCGACATTGAAGGATGATTTAACCTCGCCCACGCCGTTTGATGGTCGCAACTTTCTCCGCTCCTTCCGCCGTCCCGGGCTCGGATATTGCAGCAACCAACTCTCGGTAAGTGCTCCCCACCGCCCCAGGGGTGGAGGTTGGCCATCGCCTCCTGAATGGCAAGTCTTCCGCTCTTCCCGCCTCCCCGATGCCTACGGGCAGCATCGACTGTACAGCTTCCCTCAGCTGAGCCCACCGTTGTGGCTCAAACATGAAGTAATCTGAAGATCATGCTCGGGACTGGTAGTGGTCGAGAGCCCTACCGAGTGTTGTCGGCCGAATGCCCTGTGCGACCCTCATAGCCAACTCCTCGGCTATTCGGAAGAGAAGGTCTTCCTTGTCTTCCTCACCGCCAGTGATACCGAGGCGATTTGCGTATCCTCTCACCTCGTCGGCATCAAGTCTCGACCTCAGTAGGGGAAGTAGGTTATCTTCTATTGAGTGGCCACTGAAGTAGGTAAGAGTTTGCCGTGAACCAGCTGTAGTAACCCTCACAGTTGCATCAGCTCAGAGCCGCTCGTGCCTTCAGCGGATACCTACAGCAGCAGAAAGCACGTTAGCCGGTTCCCGTGTAAGAGAGCCGTCGAGCACGCCCTCGTTAGGAAGGGTTGGATCTCACCTCTGAGTTATAGGAGCGGCTTCTCCACTTCGGCTTAGCCGGTATGATGCATTCGGGTCGGGAGGGATCGCGCTCCCTGATCTGGATTGATGAGTAGAGGCATTGGCTCCGATAGGGGTACCAGTAGCCATCCAAACATCTCAGGACATTGACGCACTGACGGCGGCAGCTTCCATCATCTCCAACCATTCTACTGTGCCATCTGATGGAAGCACTTCCTAATGACGGTGGATACTGATGATGATTACTAGGCCGCCGCAGGATGGGGCATCTGCCCTGCGCAGCGTCAACCAGCATACTGAGTGGTGTCTTGAACATCTCCCGTGGAGGGTTGACGGCATCGGGTGGCTGTAATGACCGCAGTAATACACCGATCTTGTTGTGGACGGTGCCTGGCGGGGGAATCACCGTGGTGATTTTCGCCGGGGGCGTCTCACATGCACTGGCGCCCGTCAGGCAGTCGGGGTCCACAGTGACCCTCATCCATCCAAGCTTAGTTTTCAACTCAGCGATCTCCAGAGGAGGGGAGGCCATTCTACCCGGGCACGAGGATGAACAGTCAGTCACCTGTCAGACCCAATGGGACGACGACTGGAAGTGACCGACATGACCGACCCTCTCCGGGTACCCCCCTCGTCTGGATTCGTCAGTGTTCAGGACGGGGTCGTCCAACTCATCGTCAATCTTCTCGAGCCCTATGCAGCCGTCGATGAGCGGCATGAGTTCACTCGGGACAGCATCCAGTGTTAACTGCGCATTGCTGGTTGGTCAACAACGCAGATGCTCCCTAGCGCCTACTGGACCCACTGCTGATCCTTCATTGCCATCGGGGACGTCTTCCACTGTTACTCCATTCCTAGCCATGGCCAGCATTGTTTCGACAACAGATTTTTTATCGCTGCTAGAGAGATACTGAACAGTAATGATCAGCAGGAAGGAGTGTTCGTCTCCGCCGACCTCAAAACAAGGTTTGACTTTCACAAGGTAGGGTATCTCCTCACCATGAAGACAGCCGGCCTGATGCACCACCTCTCGTACAGACTCGGCAGCCCAGCCCTACCGAAGGGTCCCTCACGGCGTGGGCCTCTATTAGATCAGTATTAGTGAGGAGAGACGGTAGACAGCATAGGCCTAGCTCATCACGGCTGACTCTCCTATGTGACATGCAACATCGATTCCAGTACCCGATCATCTACAGTAGTCAAGGATGGCACCCCGACCGCCGCCGCCATTAAGTCTCACCTGCCGTACGATATCGGCATAATCCACTTTCTCAGTGGGTTTGACCTCAGCCTTGCCTTGTGACTGCCTCTTCCTTGCCTGCCGTTTCTTTGCCATGAGCCAGAGTAGAGAAGACACACTATATAGGGTACGGGTGCGTAATGCACACGAGGAGGCAACGCTTTCCCCAATGACACAGCGCAGCGGCGAAAGTCAGACAACGATACTAACGGTGGGTTCCTATCACGTTGGCCCGTTCCTCGCTCGATCTCTTGTTGGCATCGGACTACCGAGGGCTTCGACAAACCGTCATTGGTGATGAGTCTGAGTTGGAGAATCGAACGACAAGCAAACATGGAGAATCGAACTCCAGACCTGTAGCATAACAGCCGCGCATTCTACCACCAGACAAACAGAACCTATTTGCAGAACAACCTTCTCTATGCCAGTCATAGTATACAACCGATGCACAGCCTCTCCAGGACGCCAGCTGTACCAGCACATTTATCAATAATATAATATTTATTTCTGCGATACCATCTCTTTCGTTGCACCCGGTATTGCAGATACACGATCAGGAGTCTACCGGCATGAACGGAATTGTAACACGAATTCTCGTTCAGGAACCATATCTACATTATCATATTTCTGACTGAGGTTTCAAGCTTAACCTTTTAACAGACTTTTCCGACTTCCTAGTATTGCTATTGCTATTGCCGTGTTGTGGGAACATGATATCGAGAAAGAGGGCCACTGGTGACCAGAATAACATCATCATAACATGCTGAGCTCACACATCATTCGGGTACTTTAGAACGGCGACAGGCTGAGGGGTGGGGTGGGTATAGTTGGGCATGAGGGCGGATCGGCTCACCAATGGCTGCTCCCAGTGCTGCCTCCTCGCTGCCGTACTTCTCTACTGAAAACCGCTTCTCGATTGCTTTCCCATTCACACGCCATTTGGCGACCCAATAACAAGGGCGCTTCCACTGAACCCCAACCACGCCACTCTGCTTATGGCAAGTCCCACTCAGACTCGCCACAGCCTCACCGCGAATTTCAGCATTCCTACGGCATTCTGAAAGGTTATGAATCATAACTTATGATGGCGTAACAGCAGGCAGAATAGATTCTGCTCACCCGTGGCGAGAGCCAACGCTTCCTCGTCGCCATACTTCGAGACCGAGAAATATTTGTGGACTTGTTGTCCCTCTTTTGTGTTCCAATAAGCATCCCAACTTCCTCTCCTTCCGTACCAGGATACACCGAGAACTCCACTCTGCCTCGTGCTTGTTCTCCGTGCACTGACTCGACTAACATCACCGTGAGAAGATACATCGCAGGAGACTCTCTTGCCCCTCTGCTGGCCGTAGCCTGACAGAAGAAGGCATTTGGGCCAAATGATTTGGCCTGTCAGAGAAGTCTGATTCCGAATCTCACCTTCAGGTCGCTTCGAAGTCGCCACTTTTCTTACCACTTCAGTGATCCCGGGCTCGGATATTGCAGCAGCCAACTCTCGGTAAGTGCTCCCCACCGCCCCAGGGGGGAGGTTGGCCATCGCCTCCTAAATGGCCAGTCTTCCGCTCTTCCCGCCGCCCCGATGCCTACGGGCAGCATCGACTGTATAGCTTCCCTCAGCTGAGCCCACCGTTGTGGCTCAAACATGAAGTAATCTGAAGATCATGCTCGGGACCGGTATGGGTCGGAAGCCCTACTAGGCGTCGTCGGCCGAATACCCTGTGCGACCCTCATAGCCAACTCCTCGGCTATCCGAAGGAGAAGCTCCTCCGTACTCTCCTCGTTGGCATCAGTTATGCCCAGAAGATGAGCATATCCTCTCACCTCGTCGGCATCAAGTCTTGACCTCAGTAGAGTCAGTAGGTTATCTTCTATAGAGCGACCACTAAAGTCAATAAGCGCTGACTCGACGCCTGCTGTAGTAACCCTCACGGTTTCATCAAGTCAGAGCCGCGTGTCTCTTGAGAGGATGCCTGGAAGGCGACACGTCAGCAGATTCCATGAAAAAGGGTCATTAGGGATGCTCTCATTTCACCTTGGGAGCAAAGGAACAGCTTCTCCACTTCGGCTTAGCCGGAATGATGCATTCGGGTCGGGACGGATCGCGCTCCCTGATCAGGATTGATGAGTAGAGGCATTGGCTCCGGTAGAGTTACCAGTAGCCATCCATACATCTCAGGACATTAACACACTGACGGCGACAGCTTCGATCGTCCTCAACCATTACAGCGTTGTCTGATGGAAGTACTTGATGGTTATTACTGAAGATGATTACTAGGCCGCCGCAGGATGGGGCCTCTTCCCTGCGCAGCGTCAACCAGCATACTGAGTGGTGTCTTGAACATCTCCCGTGGAGGGTTGACGGCATCGGGTGGCAGTAATGGCCGCAGTAATACACCGACGTTGTTGTGGACGGTGCCTGGCGGGGGAATGACCGTGGTGTTTCGCCAGAGGATGTCTCACATGCACTGAGGCCCGTCAGGCAGTCGGGGTCCACAGAGACCCTCATCCACCCGAGCTTAGTTTTCAACTCAGCGATCTCTAGAGGAGGGAAGGCCATCCTACCCGGGCATGAGGACGGACAGTCAGTCACCTGTCAGACCCAATGGGACGACGACTGGAAGTGACCGCCATGACCGACCCTCTCCGGGTATCCTCCTCGTCTGGATTCGTCAGTGTTCAGGACGGAGTTCTCCAACTCATCGTCTACTCGCTCAAGCCCTATGCATGCGTCGATGAGCGACTTGAGTTCATCCGGTGCTGCATCCAGGGTTAACTGTGCACAGTCGGGTAGCGACGTAGATGCTCCCTAGCGCCTACTGGGCCCACTGCCGGGCCCTCTCGGCCATCCGGGGCGTCTTCCACCGTGGTTCCACTCCTAGCCATGGCCAGCATTGCTTCGACGATAGATTTTTGATCGGTGCTAGAGAGATACTGAACAGTAATGATCAGCAGGAAGGAGTGTTCGTCTCCGCCGACCTCAAAACAAGGTTTGACTTTCACAAGGTAGGGTATCTCCCCGCCATGAAGACAGCCGGCCTGATGCACCACCTCTCGTACGGACTCGGCAGCCCAGCCCTACCGAAGGGTCCCTCACGGCGTGGGCCTCTATTAGATCAGCATTAGTGAGGAGAGATGGTAGACAGCATAGGCCTAGCTCATCACGGCTGACTCGTTTATGTGACATGCAACATCGATTCCAGTACCCGATCATCTACAGTAGTCAAGGATGGCACCTCGGCCGCCGCCGCCATTATGTTCTCACCTGCCGTACGGTATCGGCATCGCATTCGATTTCCTCGATCGATCGAGCCTTGAGTTGTTTTTCAGGGAGTTGTCGCTGCCTACTCCATCCATCGTTTGCCATTTACGAGTAAACACACTCGCGGTGATTTCGAGAATGCGAAGTTTACGACATTGTCATCATTGAAAGCCCGTTTCGGTTTGACGGGAGACCGGCAACATCAACCCGTTCATCGATAGTAGAAACTGAGCAATCGGATACTAAGGCTAGGTAACATAGCCATTGGCACAGGCAAGGCGCGGGTATCTTGTCACGAGATTCCGTCGATGCTCAGCATGCGACGTCTTTCTGATGTAAGATTCGAAGAAGCTGATCCAGCGCACAAAGCCTACAGCAAGTAACTGTCAGTTACATGCTTACGCATCAGATCTCAGCAGAGTCCGATGATCAGACTGATCTAAGCTCCCTCCCTTGTCAAGGGAGGGAGCTCCAATGAAGAGAATCTCCTCACCTCATCACCTCAGAACTTCAGAGCCGACGACGCGAAGATCGGAAAGCAATCGTTCCGAGCCGCGCGAGAAGACCTTGATGCCAGGCGCGTACATGCTGCGTACGCACAAGCTGTTGATGATGATTCGTAACGGACGAACTTTGAAATCGTCTCGTGGCCCGTCGAAGATGGCTATATATGGTTCGCCATCTAGATAAGCCCATAAGGAGCTGATGCCGTGAAATACGAGCAGGCGATGTTCTCTCCTTCAATTGAACAGAGGATCCCCGGCTACAACGGGACAGTTAAAGGGGACGACGCACAAGCTGGCGACCTCGCCCGCACAAACCGTAACGTGCTCTGCGGAGAGGTTCTGCCTCATCGCGACCTATGCTTCGGTCAGCATCCCTCAACGGCTTTGACCAGTGGCATCCTCTTCTATTCGAACTCAGCAAACTCGATTGCAACGCAGAAGAGGATTGGAAGAATACTGATGCCCTTGTTGTTCTGCTCACCACTGTGGCCGTGGTGTTGTCAAACTGGTGAGAGGATAAGAGAGGATGGTGCGTGTTACACGCATGCGCACCTGCTATGCGGAACCAGGGAAAGCCGCACAACGGCCCGAAAGACTGATTGGGCTAGCGGATTTCGGTCAACCTAGAACAGAAGCTTTCGAGAGGCATATGGCGTGCGTCCGTTGAGCAGACTATGCTCCGTTCTCATCATAGCGTTGTTGACGATGCATTTGCTCCGCCTCTTCTCGGTTACCATCTGGTGGGTGTCGAAGTCCCTCAGTCCAAGGCCAACCCCCTGATTCCGAAAAATGGGACCAAGCTTGCCGCGATGTGACGCAGCGTGATGACTCCTACTGTATGTTCTACAAGGTGGGACCTGGTGCGGTGTGTCACGGCAGTCATCCCCCCATTCCCTGCGGCCCTGCGAACACGTCTAATATACCGACACCGCCAATCCCTGCTGTGGACGAGTGCGCTCTCCTCGACCCAGCGAGGGGTCAGACGGTCCAAGAGCATCTTGCTGACGATACCAAAAAGGATTACATATGGGCCAAGGCAGAGGATGTGAACAGATGCCTCAACAGTCTGACCATCACCAACTTCAACGCTCTCTTCACCCTCCACAATCTGAAGTACGGCTTGACTGAGACCTACGCCTTCACGGATGTCGCCAACGGGCTGAACAAATCCATTCAGTCCAACACCTGCGGATTCAAACTCCATTCTCTTGATGTTGACATTAAGGGATTCATTGATGACAAGATAAGGGAGTTCGCAGATGTGTTGGACCCGATGACCCCGGCGGAGCGGAGAAAGTTCTTCAGTGAGAGCATCCCAGCGGCTCCCTTCCACTTCGCTCTGCAGCGCGAATTGAGTCGTTTGAACGATGCCCACACACGGTATGATACGCCCTACAGAGACTTCTACTATGTGCTGCCCATCCGCTTCGAATCGCGCATGCGTGACGGAGCTCAGGTGATAACTCTCGGTTTCCCGGACTTGGACGAGTCGTATTATCCCCTCATCTACGGCACACCGGTGACTAAGCACAAGGAGGGTGATGTTATCGTGGAGGTGGATGGCAAGCCTGTTCTTCAGTGGATGCAGGATGCTGTCTCCGAGAGCGGCCCGTATTTGGGAATCTACCAGGGCCCCCTCCAGAGACTCAACAATCACTTTTTCGTGAGCTCCGCCGTAGACAGGGACCTGCGTTTGTTTCAGCCTCCGACAGGACCACACAACGTCACTTATGATGACGGGTCTACAGAGACGATAAATTGGCTTGGGCGGTTGAGCGACTACAGCAAATCCGCTGGAGCCGATGTCATCACCGCGCAGTTCTACAACGTGCTGACCAATTGGAATCCTCTCTTCCAGAGGACGGTGAAGTTCGAGACCGAGTTCTACCAGAAGGAGGGTGACAGTCTGTGGGATTTTGCTGGAGACTTCTCAGCTGGCGACTACGATAACGAAATGTTGGACGACATTTTAGCACACAAGGTTGGTAGCCGAGTTGATGATGTGCTCTTTGCGACAAAGACTCCCGTGACTCAAGAAGAGAAGTGGATCAAGGGAACCGGCTACCAATACTCGTTGTTAGATGACACTGTGGTTGTCAGTGTCCCAGACTTTGTCCCCGGGGGTGAAGAATTCTCTCTACCGGCAGTCGTCTACGAGAACTTCTCGGAAGTCCAAGACTTTGCTCGGCAGAACAATGTGACTCGAATATTATTCGACGTCTCTACCAATGGTGGTGGATATGTCATCTCAACTTTCGCTCTGCAATGGTACATAGTACCCAACGTGGATGAAGTTTGTGTCCCTGTTGTTCGACACATGACGGATAACTGGATATCTTGGGTATCCTCTTTTGGAGGTAACTACAATCAGACTATCGACAACTTCTTCAGCAAGAATGTCGATAGGGTCGGAGACCCTGCCTTCATTCATGAGAGGTTCCAACAGCTGTACCTCCTCCTCAACTACGCCGATCAGTTGCTCTCCGACGCAGAGACAGCACAGAATTCTCGAGTGGAGAACATCGAGGTACCGCGTCTGAAGAAGATCGAAGAGGGCATATTATCACAGAGCACGGCTGCTCAACGGGCGAGGCTCTTCAAAATCTTCCTCAAGGAAAGGCTCTTCCTGAATGCCTCAACAGCGGTGGGTTCGGAATTGGCTCCGCAGTATGGCTGGTACCTCTTTGATAACGAAGAGCTGATAAATCCCAAAACTCGAGTATGAGAGTATGACGATACCTCCCCTCTACTGAATATCGCCAGTCATCTCGGCTACTGGGCTACTTTCGGAGAGTCTGACTGGTCCAAGAGGCATACCAACACTTGGGTCAACAAGCCGATACCATTCCCCAATAGTGCTACGAGCTCGATACACGTGGGATATGGATACACCAACATCCCAGCTTGGGCCACAATCTCTACCTCGACAATTCTACATTATACCACCGCATAAGCAGTTGAATATGTGGGCTCGTAACCTCGATGAGAGGGCGGCTATCCACGAGGAGATTGTCAGCGTCAAGAACTGGACTCATCTGAGAATGAATCCGCAGTTCCCGGATCTCGGCGACTGTCCGGTCTACCACAAGGCTTGAGCCCTAATGGTGGTTCGACTGCAGTCCCGTCCATGCTCAATCTCACGCACGACCCGTACAAACCGGGGCTCGTGCAGATTTCTATTTTTTAGTGGTGCACCATTTTTTCAGTCATTAAGAGAGCCGTAGCTGAACATGGCTCATAAATCTCTAATTTGCGCCCTACCCCTAAAGGCCATTATACATTACGTCTTTCTCCAGCGAGAGTTGAACTTTACGCGAAACTTTCAAAGTTTTGCGTAAACGCTGAACCTGTCGTAGAGGCCATCGACTTGGAAGAGTGGCTCTTGCGTTACCAAGTGGTCAGAAAACCGAATGTTTGAACGATCATTTGTTGTGGCACTGCCAAAGTGGCAAGGCATCGGGAGTTAACGATTGTCGTTAGCAATGGAGGGGCTCGGAAGTCCCGAGTCTGAACTAGTTGTGGGCCACAACTTGTGGCGACTGTCGCTAGGAGCGGCGTGCTATCATCTTTTCAACAGATTCTGTAACAGAATTTCTGTTGGGTCTAAGATCATGGCCAATCACGCTCTGAACAGGCGCGTAATCGGGACAGTATTAAGGGCGCCATAAGCTAACGTAGCAGATGGTTGGGAAGGGCATCCTAGCTTGACTAGAGACTGCGGACTCGACCCAGGTTGATTCAAACTCAGTTGCCCGACTACATACTCAAACTACTCGAATATGAAGTCGAGCGACTCCCTCGTGTCCTACTGAGCAGTGGTGGCTGACAACTACCAATTGGCAGCAAAGACAAGGTGAGACTGGCCTGGCCAGTTGCTGGCTCTGACCTGGCGAAGTTGAACAGGTCGGAGCAGAGCAATACGCTGCCTCCCAACCTCAGAGGTTTAACCTCCGCATCGTGGGGATCCGCTCTGTTCGAATGCTATGAGCTGTTGCTGGCAGCAACTTGCTGCCCTTCCCGTCCGCTCCCGCCAATCCCGAGGGACATGTCCCATGCTGTCCCGTGGTGACGCGACAGTGCCTCTGCGTGCTGCAGATTCGGCAGTGCCGAATGAAGTGCCTTGATGAGGGTCCGTGCGATGGCGGCATTCACGCTTGAAATTAAAGTCCTTTAAGAACTTGTATAGCATACACAGTTTACTCCACGAGTTTTGGACCTTCCACACTCAGTGGCCTAGTGTTGTGAGTGACTGGGTTGGGCTGGCAGCTGTCCTTCACAAGTTATCATTAATATGGTTCAGACCTACCTCTCCCTTGTCACTATTATCTGCTTCGCCCTGCTATCTGGCCCGCAACCGTGCCATGCCCAACTCCGTGCTCTGGCTTTCTGTGGTGGGAGTGTCTGTAACGGGGTATGCCTTCAGCACTATCATCAATGTCTCGGGCACGCGGACAAGGGCTGTTACTGCGGTACCCCACGCTGACCTCTGGCCTACTCTCTGCTGCTGCTGCTGCTGCTAATGTTTGAACATTTCCCTGAAGATGTTTCGCCTTACCTGGCTGTTTTGAACAATGAATCATTATAAACCCGTCTAGTAACAAAAATTTAGTTCGCCAATATCTTCTCATTGACGTTTTGGGCGTATAACTAGCTCAGAGTTTCTTCAATACCACTTTTCGCGTGTTCTTGAGTTAAAACGAGCTAATACATGTTACGGGCAATGCCGCTGTCGTGGGAGATTCTAGTAGAATAATTCTGAAAACCACAAACGAGAAGTTGATGAACCTCAACTAGCCAAGGATTTCAACGGCGTTGATCAACATCGTCATGAACCTTCAAAGCCGGAACCCACCCAGCGTCAATTTGTTGCCACCAAATCGCGGCGATTTAATCGCCATCTTGGCATCATTCCGGTGACCTTACGACAAAACCCATCGCAATTACTCGTTTCGGCGAGCCGCCATACAGGCGGCGACCACGTGAGGATCGGGCGGTGTGGAGCTCAAGTTTATTTCCTCAGCGAACTTATACAATTCTAGTGAGTACAGTAACTGACAGTGACAATCACGGCCCGTGATTCACTGGGAACCGATAGTTCACCATTGGACCTTCAATGGTTGTTTTTCACCGTGACTCAGGGCCATCGTGGGGGGGGGGGCTCGCAGCCATTGGTCGTGCTCATCGGTTAGGCCCATCCCGCGCACCCAAACTTGGGATACTTGAGAGATTCCATAACCCACAGAATCTCGTTTCATTGAATGGCCCATTGGCAATGGGACGAGTCATTCCGGACCACGACTGGGAGCGGTCATCGCGCGGCACTGACCCTTTCCGGGTATCCTCCTCGCCCAGACCCGTCAGTCACAACGGGACGCTCCAACTTACCGTCCACGTTCTCGAGCCCTACGCATTCGTCGATGAGCGATTTGAGTTGACTCGGGAAGCATCCAGTGTTAACTGTGCTGCACGGTCTGTGCCTAGCCGGTTAACAACGTGGATGCTCCGTAGCACCCATTGGATCCGCTGATCCGTAGCACCCATTGGATCCGTTGCCGGGCCTTCTTGTCCGTTGAGGATGTCTTCCACGGTGATTCGATTCCGGGCCATGAGTAGCAATGTTTCTACAATGGATTTCTGGTAACTTCAGGAAATGTACTGAAAATTACTACCAACGGAGTTGCTAAGATGGAGCCTACGCCGACCTCATAACAAGGTTTGACTTCCACAAAATACGGTATCTCCAGGAGATAATCTCCCCACCATGAAGACAGCCGGCCTGATGCACCTCCTCTCGTACGGACTCGGGAGCCCAGCCCTACCGAAGGGTCTCTCACGGCGTGGGCCTCTATAAGATCAGTATTAGTGAGGAGGGAAGGTAGACAGCATAGGCCTAGCTCATCACGGCTGACTCTTCTATGTGACATGCAACATCGATTCCAGTATCCGATTTTCTGTAGTAGTCAAGTATGGCACCCCGACCGCCGCCACTATTTCCTTACTTGCCTAAGGCAGACTGCCCTACGGTATCGGTATCCCATTCGGTTTCCTCGATCAATCGAACTTCGAGTTGTCCTTCAGGGAGTTGTTGGTTCCTACAGTAGAAATCCTACTCCCTCGATCGTTTTCCATTTACGAGTAAACACACTCGCGGTGATTTTGAGAATGCCAAGTCTACGACATTGTCATCATTCATAGCCGGCTCACTGCAGCTGACTGCAGAGCAAACCCGATTATCTATAGTGAACTAAACGATAGGATACTTAGCAGTTTTCACAAGCAACAAGACGACAGATATCTTGTCACAAGATTTCGCCGATGCTCATCATTCTGATGCAACATTCGAGAAGCTTTCTCGAATGCTGCGTCACAAGGACTAGATTCGTTCGCTCGGAGAAAGCGAATCTGGCGCGCAAGCCAACAGTTATGTACTTGCGCATCGAATCAAGTTCAGATTGCGAACTTCAGAGTGTGATGATCCGACTCTGATCTAACTTAGATCACCTAAGCTCCATCCCTTGATGAGGGTCTCCTGAGATGACTCTTCCCACCTGATAACTTCCAGATTTCAGAGCCGACGACGTGGAGATCGCAAAGCATTGCTTTGCGATGCCTGCTTGCTTTAAAAGCAAGCGCTCCGAGCCGCGCGAGAAGACCTTCATGTCACGCGCGTACACATTGCTCACCGCACAGAGTTTGTGCCACAAACTGTCAACGATGATTTATAACGGAAGAATTTCGGAATCGCCTCGTGGCCCGTCGAACATGGCTACTCACAGTTGCCATCTCGGTAACTCCAGGAAACTGGTGCTGTAGAGGATGTGCCGGCGATGTTCTCTCCTTCAATGAAACAGGAACCACGGGATACAACGGGGCAGTTGAGGGTGGTGACGCACAAGCTGGCGCACTTGCCCACACAAACGTGACGTGCTCTGAGGAGATGCTCTGTCTCCTCGTGACCTATGCTTCGGTCAGCATCTTTCGACGACTTCGACCGGTGACATTCTCATCTATCCGAACTCAGGAACCTAACTGAACCGCAGAAGAGGAGTAGAAGTATACTGATGCCGTTGTCGTCCTGCTCACTATGATGGCGGCAGTGGGGTCAAACTGGTGAGGAGATGATGATGCGTGTTACACGCACGCGCATTTCCCCCGCGGAACACGGGATAGCCGCGCGATGGCTTGAAGACTGATTGGGAAAGCGGATTCGGGTAAACCTTTACATGATTGCGTTGTTGTGGACCTATCGTAGGGAGTTTTATAAACTCAGTTTATATTTAAGACGATGCGCTTGCTCCGCCTTTTCTCGGTTACCATCTGGTGGGTGTCGAAGTCCCTCGTCCAAGGCCAACCCCCTGATTCCGAAAAATGGGACCAAGCTTGCCGCGATGAGACGCAGCGTGAAGACTCCTACTGTATGTTCTACAAGGTGGGACCTGGTGCGGTGTGTCACGGCAGTCATCCCCCCATTCCCTGCGGCCCTGCGAACACGTCTAATATACCGACACCGCCAATCCCTGCTGTGGACGAGTGCGCTCTCCTCGACCCAGCGAGGGGTCAGACGGTCCAAGAGCATCTTGCTGACGATGCCAATAAGGATTACATATGGGCCAAGGCAGAGGATGTTAGCAGGTGTCTCAACAGTCTGACCATCACCAATTTCAACGCTCTCTTCACCCTCCACAATCTGAAGTACGGCTTGACTGAGACCTACGCCTTCACGGATGTCGCCAACGGGCTGAACAAATCCATTCAGTCCAACACCTGCGGATTCAAACTCCATTCTCTTGATGTTGACATTAAGGGATCCATTGATGACAAGATAAGGGAGTTCGCAGATGTGTTGGACCCGATGACCCCGGCGGAGCGAAGAAAGTTCTTTAGTGAGAGCATCCCAGCGGCTCCCTTCCACTTCGCTCTACAGCGCGAATTGAGTCGTTTGAACGACGCCCACACACGGTATGATACGCCCTACAGAGACTTCTACTATGTGCTGCCCATCCGCTTCGAATCGCGCATGCGTGACGGAGCTCAGGTGATAACTCTCGGTTTCCCGGACTTGGACGAGTCGTATTATCCCCTCATCTACGGCACACCGGTGACTAAGCACAAGGAGGGTGATGTTATCGTGGAGGTGGATGGCAAGCCTGTTCTTCAGTGGATGCAGGATGCTGTCTCCGAAAGTGGCCCGTATTTGGGGATCTACCAGGGCCCCCTCCAGAGACTCAACAATCACTTTTTCGTGAGCTCCGCCGTAGACAGGGACCTGCGTTTGTTTCAGCCTCCGACAGGACCACACAACGTCACTTATGATGACGGGTCTACAGAGACGATAAATTGGCTTGGGCGTTTGAGCGACTACAGCAAATCCGCTGGAGCCGATGTCATCACCGCGCAGTTCTACAACGTGCTGACCAATTGGAATCCTCTCTTCCAGAGGACGGTGAAGTTCGAGACCGAGTTCTACCAGAAGGAGGGTGACACTCTGTGGGATTTTGTTGGAGACTTCTCAGCTGGCGACTACAATAACGAAATATTTGACGACATTTTAGCCCACAAGGTTGATAGCCGAGTTGATGATGTGCTCTTTGCGACAAAGACTCCCGTGACTCAAGAAGATAAGTGGATCAAGGGAACCGGCTACCAATATTCATTGTTAGATGACACTGTGGTTGTCAGTGTCCCAGACTTTGTCCCCGGGGGTGAAGAATTCTCTCTACCGGCAGTCGTCTACGAGAACTTCTCGGAAGTCCAAGACTTTGCTCGGCAGCACAACGTGACTCGAATATTATTCGACGTCTCTACCAATGGTGGTGGATATGTCATCTCAACTTTCGCTCTGCAATGGTACATAGTACCCAACGTGGATGAAGTTTGTGTCCCTGTTGTTCGACACATGACGGATAACTGGATATCTTGGGTATCCTCTTTTGGAGGTAACTACAATCAGACTATCGACAACTTCTTCAGCGAGAATGTCGATAAGGTCGGAGACCCTGCCTTCATTCATGAGAGGTTCCAACAGCTGTACCTCCTCCTCAACTACGCCGATCAGTTGCTCTCTGACGCAGAGACAACACAGAATTCTCGAGTGGAGAACATCGAGGTACCGCGTCTGAAGAAGATCGAGGAGGGTATATTGTCACAGAGCACGGCTGCTCAGCGGGCGAGGCTCTTCAACATCTTCCTCAAGGAAAGGCTCTTCCTGGATGCCTCAACAGCGGTGGGTTCGGAATTGGCTCCGCAGTATGGCTGGTACCTCTTTGATAACGAAGATCTGATAAATCCCAAAACTCGCGAGCCATTCGACCCTCCACTAAGTCAGTTCACCAACTATCGAGTCCTCCCGTGGGGTAAGCCTTCGAACTACTCCACTGAGAGTGTATTCGGGTTTTGCTATGATACTCTTGAGAATGTTATGCCGAACCTCGTTCAGCCAAGCTACGATGCTGAGTATTGGACAGAGGTCGCCTTCGTGACTGATGGCAACTGCGGTTCCGCCTGTTCTCTATTTACGCAGACTTTGCAGCTCACAGGTGCGGCGACTGCTTTCACTTTCGGTGGCCTAAAGGATCAGGCGATGGACGTCGCCTCCTTTGGAGGTGGAGACGTTCTCGAGTATGACAATACCTCCCCATTACTGAATATCGCCAGTCATCTCGGCTACTGGGCTACTTTCGGAGAGTCTGACTGGTCCAAGAGGCATACCAACACTTGGGTCAACAAGCCAATACCATTCCCCAATAGTGCTAGAGCTCGATACACGTGGGATATGGATACACCAACATCCCAGCTTGGGCCACAATCTCTACCTCGACAATTCTACATTATACCACCGCATAAGCAGATGAATATGTGGGCTCGTAACCTCGATGAGAGGGCGGCTATCCACGAGGAGATTGTCAGCATCAAGAACTGGACTCATTTAAGGATGAATCCACAGTTCCCAGGTCTCGGCGACTGTCCGGTCTACCACAAGGCTTGAGCCTTTAGTAGTGGCACGACTGTAGTCCCGTCCATACCCGATCTCACTCACGACCCGTACTAACCCGGGCTCGTGACAATTTCTGTTTTTAGTGCTGCACTATTTTTCAGTCATTAAGAGAGTATTGGCCGAAGATGGCTCAGAGATCTCCTATTCGCCCCTATTCCTCAAGGGCGATTATACAGTACCTCTTTCGCTCGAGCGTCAACGTAGGATCTGGGTTAGAGGCCCTCGAGTTTTATGACAAGAACGGCTCTTGCGTTACTTAGTGATCAGGAGCCCAAGGCTCAAACGATTATTCGTTGTGGGAGGGCATCAGGGGTCAGCGATTTGGGAGACACCGATCTAGTTGTAGCGCCTGTCGCTAGTAGCGGAGCGCTATAATCTGTTCGGCCTGGGGCCATGGCAAATCACGCTCTAAAAGCTAGAGTTCTGGAGTAATCGGACAGTACTACGGCGGCCCGCGGTCGTCGCCGTGGCATCGCTTCGAAGGCAACAAGATATCCGTAACAATGCACGGACCTACATGATCATGCTCTACAACGCTTCGGAGTTGCGGTGCTCACAGCACCGTGCGGGCCCCGCGCCACTCTCGCAGCGTTTCGTTCGACGATCACGAACAAAAGGTTCTTCATGATTGGAAACGGAAACAATGAACTCGGGCTTGAATGCAACCATTTCGGCTATTGGCATCCTCATCGGAGGAGTGCATATCTAGCGGCCTGGATAGGACAGAGCCACTTCCGGGGCCCTTGGCCCAAGGGCCTTGGGCATGATGTTTTCTCGGCGCTATCATGAACCCGTATTGCAGGTAGAGAATCAACAAGGCCATATCATGCAGGCCACATGTTCGTAGAGAGCAAGCAAAATAGATGCCTCGTAGATCTCACTCCAATCTCAGTGCATTTCCCAACTGGAAGAACTGTTGCTCGAGCGAGCCTGTGACAGTCAGGGTCTGTGCAATGGCTCGGGGCGTGATGATGAAGGTGCCATCGATGAAAACATCTATGCTTTGTTGAACGCCTCCGAGGCACTCCGAGAAGTGACTCCTCGGCCAACCAAACTGCCACTCTCCCTTGGTGTACGTGCAAGCCCCTTATCGGAACAATCAAGTGTGAAAAGCTGAGCTGATAACAGTAAATTACACTTCCCAGTTCATTATGCGACCTGTTTTCCCAACCATCTCCGCTGCACACCGAATCGGTGTGACCGACTAGTATAACGAAACATGCAAGAATAAGTGGCTCGCGTACTCCCTCTCCCTGCCACGGACAGGCTGCCAGCGGACATAGCTGAACTTACAAACTACACAAAAAACTCTGCAGATGAAACAGCAGACACCAAAGTAAACAGAAAATGGTAGAAAACAATCACATAGGAAATCACTCTCTCGGCGATGACGCCGTCATCATGACGGTGACTCGCCTTCCTCGTGCCTCGATGGGGCTGAGGCAGGCACTGTAGCTTCAACCTCCTGCAACGCTCGTATCTATCCAAGACATCGCGTCCGAATAAGCCCAAAGGGAGTATCCGTACCTCCCTCAGCGGTCCCATCAACCGGCATCCCTTCAGCGACGCTGGTGCGTTCTGTAGGGCCTCCATCTCGCCGTTCAGTACTAGTGCTACTCGGCTCAACTGTTGGTGTGAGATTCCGTATCAGGACCCCCACAACAGTGGCTACCCACAGTAGTGTGAACCTATCCATACACGGTGACACTGACTCGCTAGTCTATCTATCCCCTAGGACAGTATTCACAATGTCAATTTCGCATCGGGCCGACAAACAATCGGCAGCTAGGGGCCTAAGTACGAAAGCTGCCTGAATCCAAGCCTTAGCCTTTGAGAACGCACCCAGAGGGCCGAAAAACAGTCTTAGGACTCCTAAGTTAGGAGCTCATTTCGTGAGCAAAGGCGATGAATCATCAAATGCAAGTATCGAAGCATCGTTCGGCAGATCCGATCGGCAGATCGAGCGAACACCCGATTAGACCACAGTAGTACTGTGACAGTATCCCGAAGAGAAGAGGGATAAATCACGGTGAGGACTCACGCGTAGATGCAGAAGAGGGTGAGGTTCTGCAGCAGTGATGAACCATCGTCTCGGCCAACAGGAGATCGGTCGGAGTAAAGGAGATACCGCCAGGTGAATGCAAGTCCTAAACCAGATACCTGAAACGACAGGTGGTCGGTTCGAGCCAGGGTGGTTGTCATGACAGCAAACACTCCATCCGACCGGCTATTCGGACGACTCACCGAGTAGGCAAATATCGAGACGCTGTCCTCGAAGGTGTCCATCCTGTCCAAGTTGACAGTGCTGCTGCCGCCCATGCCGGTAGTGGTCCCTTCAGAACCCTCCGTTGCAGTGGATTGAAGGAACCTGACAAAGCAGTAAGACCCTGCGACTGAGAATACCCCTTCTCACACTTGGACCACCACATCGTCCGATCTATTCAACTTTTCGATGTCCTTCAGCGGCACGTCGCGAGGCAGCAGAGAACCTGATCGTACCAAAACACTCCCTTCAGCACTATGACCGCTCGAAAGAGACCACCTGCCACGATCCACGTCGCTCTGGTGCTGCCTCCCTCTTTGAAATCTTCTTCCTCTAGGAGGTCAGCTTCAGCCTCCTTCAAAGTCAGATCCTGAACAAGCACCATCATGCAGACTCGGAACGAGTTCACTGCCGCTGCGTGAGCCAACGTTGGACGTTCAGTAAGCTATCGAGTGAGAAGCAGATGGTTCAACTCCCAGGTAGCCAACACCAGTGGCACGGAATGGTCATCTGCCGTGCCCAATTGCCGCGATTCTTTAAAGTGAAGATGAGGTAGAAAAGGTTTCCACACATTTCGTCGAGAGGCTGGATGCCATATGACCAGGTCGTCGAACTTCTTCCACCGGACCAACGCCTAGGAGAACTGTCCTCCGCTACATTCGTGATAGAGGTTAATGCACGACACGGTCACTGCGTATTGCTCTAGATCCGGAGTGGTCGGACAAGAGTCCCGAGAGGCGGCATTGATGAGAGGAGAGAAACTCGTCAGTTCTAGCTCATTATTCAGTTCAACTTGACTGAAGTTGACTAATCGTCATGGATACCGATGCAGTTCGCCCAGGTACGACGAGAATCCACCCAAATGAGGGATTGGAACACCTGGAGAAAAAACCTATAGAATCACAGCCTGTAATTTACCGCTTTCCGCCCATTGACTTGACCCACTATGAAACTCGAAGAACCGGTTTGCCGAGAATTAACAAGTGGACAGCAGCAGCTCGACTTGAGATGGACAGCAGAAGAAGGTCGCTGAAAACTCCACTGTCTAATAGGCAATGTCAATATTTTCAGTTCAGACGAGCCCAGTGTGTCGCCCGGGTTCGATCCCCGCACCAGACATGTTTTTCCGTCATTTTCCGTCACAAACTTCGCTAGTCTATCCACGTCTCGCCCCTCATCTGCTCTCACAGAACATGCTCATCGAAGGTCTTCTGACTAGCAGTCTCTTACTCGGTGCTTGTCTGGGGTCTGCTACTAACAAACCTGACAGGGGTCTTCTCTCCTTCCACGGCATCCCTCACGGTGTCTACCAATCCGATGAAAGACTCATCTCTTCTGAATTGAGCTTCCTGGCCCCTGTTCGTCTGAAAGTAACCCAACTTATGAGGAAGACGTACGCGAGTATATCCTTCGGCTACGGGCTATTGGACGACGGTTTTGGCTCGGTCCACCTGGATGGTCCCCACCTACTCAAGCCCTGCGGTCCCCCCTTCCTCCAACCAGTCACAACCCACGACGTCGGGGAGTGCTACTGGTTCAGCTGGGATATTACGAAGCTTGTTATGCCTGCTGTTTATGGCTGGCTTAATAGGGTGTGGGACGCGGATCGTCAAAGTATGGTGCTCTGCACCACGACCAGCAGCGATGCGTCGAGTGGATGGAAACCAGATTTGATCTTGTACTTGGACGCGCACCAGCCTTCCAGTTACGAACCATTCGACAAGCTCAACTTACCGGTACCTCTGATACACAGCAACCATCTCTCTGCTTCCTTTGGAGAGTCCTCGCCATCTCTTACCCCAACCTTCAAGGCTCAACCGCGACCGTCGAAAGGACAAGGCGTTGCTGATGGTACGACCATAATGGATGGGGCTTACGCTGGTTGGGCCCCCGGCTCAGTTGAGGTTCACTTGTTCGTCCAAACCCCAATGAATGGAGGTCTTCCTCTCGCTGCGCTACACGCGTACGGAGAAGCTACGATGTTGGCGCGGACCAGGGGAAGAATCTTCCCAGATCATACCACACCTGGCTGCTTTATACTACAGACGACTGCTGATGAGCCAGAATCGTCACTGAGATTCTGCCTGTGTGACGAGCCCGGCAGGCTCAACGTACGAGGCGAGAAGACGGAATACCAACTCTTACGACTTCCCGGAAATCAGCTTTAGGTATGCTGTATCGATGGAAGACTTTGCAGCTTTCGTTATTCCCTTATGGTTGTAGCGGTAACCTTGCTAGGCTTAATTTCGGTGGATTCATACAGTTGCCTACCTTTGGTGATAGATGGTACATAGTTATCAACTCGCTATCAGAAGGCAAGTAACGATCCGTCTTATTTTCACCCTCGTATGGTGGTCACTTTCTCGGAGTTTTCCTACCTTAACGAAAACGTCCGTCGTTTTTGTGATTTCGTGTCTTTGCAGCGTATGGCTGAATCGGCAGGCATGATAATTTTATCAACATCCTGTGTTTACATTAGACGCTCCTTCAACGATGTCTGGTTCATGTCCGTGTGCAAGTAGTTGTTGTGAGATCTGTTCCTGTGCTGCTTGCGTGCTGATGTCTCAATGCCCCAGGGTACTAGGACTTCAACCTGGCCCGAACAATCTCTCCGCATCCCAAAGACGTCACCACCGCTCGACGAGGGGCCACGAGCTCGCCTGCCTGCCATCGTACTTATAGGGAGCGGGCTAACCATTTCAGTACTCAGGCTTTACATCGTTCTCGCTGGCTACCGGCATTTCAGAGGGTGGGTGCAGCTCGCGTGAATTGGGCGTGGAACGGTATCAACAGGCGCTTCCTTGGATTTTGGTCCTCGTCCCCCTGAATATCCTTCCGGGTGGGGTCCTTACCTTCCGGAGTTGATGGTCTTCTTTCAGTTTATTTTTACAGTAATGTTATCATCATTATCAGCTAGTCGTTCTCTGACGCCCCTGCTTCGTTCGACCCTTCCCTCGGTTACAGCAAGACTCTCTGCTAGCAAAGCGCCGCATTTCCGTGGCTTCGCTACTCAGCCGGTGGACTTCACCGGAAGACGTTAAGGACCAAGTTGAGTACAGGGAAGCGACGAAAGTCAATGGTGGGTTGTCATTTAGTGTGGAACTTGAAGTCGTTCAATTTTTCCTTTCTCAGAGTCCCCCAACGGCCTCGGTAGTATCTTCCATGCCCGGTGGAACATCCCGGAAGCTCGTGCGTTGACTGCGGAGCACTTGAAACCGAAGGATGCTCAGGATAGGTTGGCCTACTCCTTAGTATGGCTCTGTCGTTCTGGCTATGACTTCTTCTCTGGTTACGACTTTCTCAAGCACGGCTACAAACTCTACGCCCATCGCCTCATCTTCCTCGAAACTATCGCGGCCATACCAGGCATGGTGGCTGCTTTGAACCGCCATTTGAAGTCGCTGCGGAGGATGGACAGAGATCACGGTTGGATACCAACTCTTATCGAAGAGGCCGAAGATGAAAGGATGCACCTACTGATTTCGCAGTCCCTTATTTCTCATGGTTGGCTGCTCCGCAGCCTGATCACTGCCGCGCAGGGAGCGTTCTTCGTCTTCTATGCAACAGCGTACTCGATATCTCCACGGTTCTGCCATAGGTTTGTCGGGTACTTGGAGGAAGAGGCTTTCAAGACCTACACCGCCATCATTGAGGATGTTGAGAACGGGAAGATTCCCGAGTTCGAGCGTTCGGCGCCGTACTATGCTCGGTCGTACTACTACTTGCCTACGGACGCCACGCTCCTTGGACGCGCTTGTCTGCATGAGGGCGGATGAAGATCGGCACAGGGATGTCAACCACACTTGGGCTGACATTTCTGAAGATACTCCCAACCCGTTTTTCGTATATAGCAAGAAGAATGCTCAGCAAAGTGGCGTGAGTCATTAGACCGACCTATTCTAAGAATAGTGTGCATCTGCTAAGGCCCCTCTGAGGCGGTTTCAAGCGTTCAGTGGCTCGGAGTTGATCAATTTGATTTCCATTAGGACGATCAGGGGAGGGTAGAGGGGGATCGGGGATGGTTTGAGTTCTTGCCAGTTTTGTTATCGTTTTTGGATGAGAAAGTTTTGGTATGGCAGTATCATAGCAGCCATCGTGAGCACAGTGGAAGCTGCGCTCGAATTCTACACGGAACAGAACGTGACTTCTAGCACTGGTACTAGGGGGGTTTTACTTAATTGCTCGTATGAGCGAGTTTTGCATCATCCATGCTTCAACCTAAGATCCACCATAATTGTCGAGGTTGCCTTGCTCAGGTAGAACGTCGGGATCATGTCGCGTGGCCTACCTCCACGCCCCTACAAATTTTTCTCTTGGCAATTTTGAGTACTACTCGGAAGGTATGCCGCAGTTAGGCTCTTCGGGTCAGTTACGTTCTTACCAACAACCTCAGTTGGGTGCCGTTCGGCCAGACCAAGCAGATTACACAAGGGACGGTACTCGTCCACATCGACGAAGTTGAATTTTCGTTGCCAACTGATACTAGCGATACTAAGGGGCAAGGAGAGAGCGTTGAGGATCTCCTACTCAGAGTAGTAGAAAAAATTCTGTCGATGGGCGGACCGAATTTCTCGCAGAAAAATAATTTTGTATCATTGCTGTTTCCGGCTGTGGAGGAGTTGTCCTTTTCTGGCGAGCCGACGAACTGGCCGAAGGAGTGGATGAACATCTACACACAGGCGGCCGCGGTAAGAGTGCAAGCTAGAGGTGTCAGAAAAATGTTATCAGCATCCTGAAACCGCGGAGCACATATTCTTCGATGAGAGTCCGGAAGCCGCGGTAGAGCGGAGGATGAGTCTGTATAAGAGGGCTTTTGAACGGTACCGGTTCACGATCATCCTGGACGACCGCCGAAGACGGGACTTCCTGAGCGAGGCTATGATCAATGTAATAAGGGTGCGGTATTGGTGAATATTAAGGCTTAGGGGTAGGCACTGGCCTGGCACACAGTACCGGCTTATAACGGCTACTATAGGGTGTCTACTATGTTCGCCAACGCGGTGGCAGCGTTCAATGAAACGCATTTTGAGCTTGGTATGGTAGGGGTGGTAGTGGTAGTAGGGAGGGTGTCATAGTCAGGGTCGTTTTTGGATCTCCTGCATGATCTGGAGAAGCAGATGAAGTTCCTGTGGAGCTACCAGGATATGCTGCTTGACGTACTGTATTATCGGTGAGCGGAGCGAAGCTGGTCAGGGTTGGATGATGGCAATGGATCGGCAGATATAATCAGCCATTTCCTGTTCGTCTGTGGTCTACTGTAGAGACCCTCTGTGAGGGTATTGAAGGGGAGGGCGGAAAAGGTAGGAGGCTCTTGAGGGGCCTCTCGCAGTTTGATTCTGCCAGGACTGAGCTATGATCAAAAGTCCAATCTTTAGAGAATACACGTAGTAGTGTAGTGTCCCGCTGACGGTTGAAGATCCTGATCTGATACTGAGTCGGGGTCGAGAGCAGAGCCAGACTCTGAACTCGACAGAGAGTAGAGAAAGCGAAAAGCTTGTTCCTCGAAGAACCTGTGTAGACGTACCGAACCAACGATTTCTGATACAGTGGCTACGCATCAGAACTCGCGCGCGTCACGAGAGTGATATCAAAGCACTGATGATGTGGAAAGACGAACGTGGGGCAATGCAGGCGTGCACAGGGGGGCTCTTTACGACTGCTGTTTAGTAGAACAGTATGGTTCTCGGCGCTTGATAGCGCCTTCTGTTCAGCCAACGACATTTTCCTGGGTATATACAGTTCTAATGGTAACTTTGAGAAGAGACAGGCGATCAGGGACTCCTGGCTGAGGATTTTCAGGAACGATTCTCGGATCAGATACAAGTAGCAGTTCGAAGGAGTGCTCGATGGGTAGCTGTGCTGTAGGTTCTTTCTGGGGCGAGTTGGGGCTGCTAACGAATCCGAGGTTGGCCCGAGGATCAGACGGGAAATAGCTGCTCATGATGATATCGTACTGTTGGACGTCGCGGAGGGTTACAGGTTATAACGGGGTCTTCTCTTAGACGCCGATTGGAGTCCGTAGATCTGCGAGATTTTGTTGAATCATCCACTGTTGGCGTTGGGAGAGGTGAGAATGAATATTGTTGTTTTCGAGTAGAACTATGCACGCCTGTCATGGTAGCTTATACGAGTCGCAGGTGAAAGGTTCATCATCATTCATCACCATTGATCATGAATTATTGATTCAGCAACAGCCCTCGACCAGAACTGTGGTTGTTCTTGTTTAGATACAACTCCCAGAAAGGGCTCCTGTTCCTGGAGTGGATCGCCCGAAATTCCGCTGCACGCATGCTCATTAAGGCAGACGATGACATCTACCTGCGGCCTGGAGCCGCTCATCCGAATGGTCCGGCAGAGGTAGCAGCGGGGCCGTCGTTTGGGTGGGTCGATGGGTTTGGGTCAGGCCTGCTGTTGGGTACCTCTGGGGCTTCATCGACTATATATCGCCGGTTCCTCGAGAGGAGGGTCACAATTTCCATAACACCTGGGAGATCTATCCTTATGAGACCTTCCCGACTTATCCGCGGTAGTACCAGTAGTAGCAGTGATGGTGGTGATAGTAGCAGCTAAGAACCCAGCATAATGGTGTAGATTCGAGACGCGCTCGTTCCTTGAGGGATATAACCGCTTACTGAGCGGTAGCAGCAGCAAAGAGTGCCTTGCAGTAGGAGACGGGATTGTGATGATGAGAATGAAAATTTCGTGATGTAAAATAGAAATTTCATCGACTCCGATTCACCACCACGCCGGCGGTCCACCGATCGAGTTCAAATACAGCAAAAGCCCCCACGCAAGCACTCTTGGATCTTGAACCGAAATGACAGCCAACTTGGTTGTTTATGGTGGAGCATCCTGTGGTGGAGGTGGGAATGACGACCAGCTGCTACGTCTCTTCAGGGGGGTAGTCAGAGTTATGTCCATGGACGTCGTGCGGAAGATATCGACTATGAAGGAGTAATACTGTCCTCACACGAATGCTGTGCATGCCCTCCCTTCGTAGCCTCGGCAAGCTGCGGATGGTCTTTGGCGACGATCCCTGTCTTGGGGTGCACCTCCGTCAAGCTGTGTACACTCGGATGGAGGGAGAGAGGCTCCTCCCGTCCCTCATTGTGGACGACTTTGGCAGCTACTCAGTGTGGGTATTACTGGGGTTTGGCCATCTCCTCAAATCGCGTAGGTTTGCCATGGAACCTGTCTGCGAGAAGACCTGGAGCTCGATCAAACCGGGGTCGTGGGTGGTCCATCATGTTGGCGCTGAGGAGATCGGCTGCATGTGGCGGAGGGACTGGGAGGGCGGGTAGTAGTTGGGAGGGTTGCTTCACAAAAATGTGTGAAATTATGAGTTACTCGTGATTGGCGTTGACTCTGGGGCAGATAGTCATGGTCGTCCCTCACCTGCGTCTGTCGTGTACAATTTGTAGCGTTTTCAATGGTAGTACAGCGGGAATGGTCTCTGGTAAGAGCTGTAGACTAGCCGTTTGAGTTGTCTTGTGTGATGGTTACTGAATGAGAGAAGGAAGTACTCTGGGAGGGTCTTGAGTCATTGGGAGGTTGTCATCGGTTGCCAGGTACTACAGTGAAGGTAGTGATGGTCGGCTAGAGGCGGACACGACACGTTGGGGCTTCGACCCTTTCATAACGCTAGAGGAGTCCGAGGAGAGGGAAGGCCTGGTTGAAGTGGATGAGGGTAGAGAGCGGGAAAAGGGCTTCCCGGAGCTGTGCGAATGTGTGTTGGGGAACAGTCCATCTGGTGTGACATGAATGTACCTCGTCCATGTTTCTCTCTCTATCCGACGACCCGAGTTCGATTCCCGGGAGGGGCATTTATGGTTGTAGGAGGTTTTCGCCGCTAATGCCATCCTCATCGCGGGGTTCTCCTGGACGGCGTCTTCGGAGAGGCCATCGAGGAACCCTCATTATTATGGCGATGGCCGCTCTATGCGCCCTCTGTCTCGTCATCCACAACGGGGGCCTCTTCCTGTGGTCGTCCGGGCGGTCGGAAGCAGAAGAAGTGGCGAGGAGGGCGATAAGACTCGATCAGCCTCTGGACAACTACGCCGAAGTGATGAGGAGGGATGGTCTCCGTGATGACGAGGGTAATGACCAAGTGTTGTTGGACACGGCGCTGGCAGTGCAGCTACGGTCACTACGACGCCAGGCGTGGAGAGCTATACTTAATATGGACTGCCAAGGCGATGGTTGGGAGAGGCTGGCTCAATGGTTCGCGAAGAGAAGTCGACTTTTGACGGAGAACGAGAAAATTATTAGGGGACAGTTGCGGGAGGTGAAGCGGGACTGGGATAGGTATCTTTCACTTTGTGCGAGGTCGGATGATGAGCAGCTCGCACTCGAAAGGATACGTCTGGGCGCGGCTATAGTGGCAGAGGAGGCAGCGCGCACAGGGAAGGATCTGGACGCTCAGGATATTCTTCTGGAGCAGCAGCATAGCGTCCCTCCTCGGGAGCTCGGGTTCGGTTTTAAAGTACCGTATTTTCCGGTGGAAGTTGGCGGAGTTGTGGGGATGGGCGGCCCGGGTGGTCTGCGAGGGAGCGTTCGAGTGGGCCTCCTGCCGGACTATCCCTTCAGGCAAAAACTGCACGACGCTTTCCTGGTATAATTTCCTTTCGAGGATGATGGCGTTGAGTTGTTGTTGGTAATGTATCCGGGCTCACGAAAAATTTGGGAAAATTTTTTTTCAATGCGGAAATTTTTGGCGGGACAGACTGTATCGAAGTGGCTGGGAGTAGCGTTTGTTTTGGTATGGGAGCCTCTCCTAGTGCGGTGAGGATAAAGGAGATCGAATGCCCGCCACGCCCGAGTGCCGCAACACTAGAAGACGATGTAATAGGGTGGGCAGGGTGGGGGTGTGGATTCTGTAGGGTGAGGGGCATTCGTGGGGAAGGGATCATGGATTTTGTCGAGAGCTATGGTCGACCTAAGATTCGGTGTATATTAGCTTTTTTTGCTCGTAAACTGCTTCCAACCGTAGTGGCCGAGTGGCATCAGCCATTTCGGGAGCTTGTTTAGACCTCGTAGTACACATCGCGCGGAAAAGTTGGGGAAAATACAGGAAAATTTGGGAAGAAACCGTAAATTTCGTTCGGAAAAGTTCGGGAAAGACGGGTAGTAGAGGGAAATAGAAGAGGTTGTGATTGAGTATACGCTCTGATCGTCCGTATTTGGTGTATGGAAGGGGTTGACTTTTGCCGAAGTAGGCCAGCGGTGGCTGCTGAGTTCACTGGTGGACCATCGGACGGGCTTGATAGCCATCTCAGTATTGGGATTGTTCCGGACTCTGCGGTGGACTTGATCAGGTATTGTGCAGGACTTACTACAGCGCGATGGATGAGGAGGGGGCGAGGTTGACGCGAGGAGTTGGCAGAAAAATAGATATTCTTCCGAGATGCCGAATGCAGGCATGGCGTCGAGACGACCCGCGGTGTCGGGCGGAAATACTAGTTTTTGACGATGCCTACTATGAAGCGAAGCGGAGGTTGACCCATGCAATTGATAAGGAGATAAGATACTTCCCGACCGCCTACGAGGGGGAGTGGTCAGTGGACGGGGTAGTAGGGCCGGGGCTGCTAGGACGAGCTCTGTTGCATAACTAAGCGCCGAGGCCTCTCCTGCCGCTGGGATTTTTTGCGCCCTTAGATGAGTAAAACGGCCGATCGATTTGCTGATATTGATAGACCTGATCGTAAATGCATCGCTGCATACTGGAATTTGACCTGCCTGTGTTTTAGCGTGCGCTTTTTGTTTCTTTGGCTGAGTGAGGCTGTTGATGAACGTTTCGTGTGTGATCCGCATTATGTACCCTGTCAAGAAGGTAAATTTCGTTTGCACTCGAGAAAACTGCAATACCACGTCATTGATGCTGAGGTATACTGCCCCTTGTCATTGGCCTATCGCTACACCCTGTAGTTAATTCGTTTTCAGGCGCCGGAAGGTCTTGGCGCTCTCCTCTACTCCAACGGCGATTGCTACATCGGGGAGGTGGAGTGTGGCTGCCCGTGGGGACTTGGCATGCTCATCATCAACGGCCATGACAGCGAGGGTATCGCTCTCTGTGTTGGCACTTTCAAGGCAGGACGGCTGCAAGACGACAGTCTCAGTATCACTCTGGCTGCACGCCCAGGCTCGCCGGAGAGGCCGTTGGTGGTGGCGAGGAGAGGCGATCGGGAGATCGAGGACCGGGCTGGCTTGTGTGGGAAGGAAGGCGATGAGGGCTACTGGTATGACTACGACTACAATCACCTGTTGAGCTCGGTGGTAGAGGCTGCCGAGGGTAGTCAGGAGGCCTTGCGCCAGGATTTCCGGCAGGATGAGGCCTGGGAGGACATCATACCACACCATCTCCTAATCGTAGAGGGACCTTCAAGTGACAGTCCGAGAATAGAATTGATACTGACGGAGGACGGCAACCCTAAGCGCCTCTCTGATCGGACTTTTCTGGCCAGGCTGCACGCCTTCGACGCCGACGCGGCGAGTTTTTATGTGCGGCTGGTGCCCCTTCCCTCCGCGCCTCCCAAGGGTGTCATTCATCTGCGCAACAACATCACCGTGAAGCGTTCCTCGGCGTGGGTGAACTGTCTGACTCGACTCTGCCGTATGCCGACTGATGATGATGCTGCTGCTGATGTTGTGAAGATCTACGGAGTTTATCGCCATTCTGGCGGGTCTTTCTATCTGGTCACGCAGTGTTTCCTGGACGCCGACGGGCGGCCTTTGGACGACATTCACAGGGCATCCACGGCGATTGCTAATGAGGGCGACAAGAGGGATGAGTTGGGCGAGGAGTGGTACGGGAAGGCGATTACCCGAGGGAATAGCGTCAACACCGATGCCGATTATGCTCTGATATTTACATACAGACTGAGTACAGCCTTGCAGTATGTCCACCATCACGGTGGGGTCACCTTCAACGGGCAGTTGTCCTTCAGGGACATCCTCATCCGGGAGGGTAAGGATGGGTTGAGGTAGGAAAGAACAGCGTGAAAGCGATCATGACGTGCTCTCCTGTAGGGTGACCCCGACGGTCCGTGCCGCCGACTACTATCTTGATACAGCCGCCTTGCTTTCTGACACCTCTAGCTGTCTCCCTCCGCAACTAGCCTGCCCAGAGACACTGCATGACGTCGGCGGGCCTTCGATTTACCGGACGTGGGCTCCCGAGACGGCCTTGCAAGCTTGTTTCGGTCCTGCGCTCACAGCAGCCCTGATGGCCCTGCTTCCACTCTGAGGGGGGCGAGGGACCCCAGACTGGCCAGGCCTCGGACGTCTGGTCCCTGGCTGCTATAGCGCACTACCTGAGCTGGTCGCCTGTAGTGGCTGCGGCGACCTCTGTTGTGGATGATGATGATGACGGGGTGTCGGTGGGACGGGAGGGAGGTAATGCTGCCTTCAAGGACTGGGAGCAGCCGGTCGAGCAGCTCTCTCTGGCACAGGTAGGGCTGGGCTTCGTGCGCTATCTTGTGGCAGGGAAGGCGGTTTTTGATTCGTCATTGAGGCTCTGGTGCGGTATTCTTGTTGCTCGCCTCGCAGCCGGGAAAATAGTACTACTATGTTCGGCAACCTCAACTGGTACTGGTAATACTATGATGAGTAGTAGAACACAACACAATTAGATTGGGGTCATAGTGGACAAGATAGAATAGAGAAAATCAGGAGTAGGGGAGGGAGTGGTAGGCAATAACGGTCCGCTCGTATGACGAAGCTAGCGCATAGTTGAACTATGGCATGCAAATTCTCCTACGGAAATTCACCCCTTTCTTCTCATTTGTGGCGATTACGTGTCCGAAATTTGGCATACGGTCTGATCAAGACCGTATGAAAATGGACTTCAAACTCGCTCCCTTTGGACGGTGCGTCATCTCCTCGATATTTTCAGTGGTCGGCACTCCTAGCGGTTCTGCCCCTCACACGCCCTGCTGGGGATCGCCTCCGGCGGCCACCATCGCTGCTGCTGGCCTACGATGATGGTAGGAGGTTGAAGGAGCAGAGTGACCGAATCAAGCACATCCTCAACACTGGTGGCGAGGTCGAGGGTCTGCCTCATGATGCCCGTCATGCCGCGGCTGGTGAGCCCTCCCTCGCTGCGCGCCCCTTGGGGGCAGCAATTGAAATATCGTTGGACGCGCTTCCACATTCATAGGCACGTGGAGGCCCTGAGGTCTCGTGCCCATATCCCCCCCCTGATTTCGATCGCGCACGCCTCACTATTTCAACCTCGCCTCATCAATTCACCGGTCACGGTTGTTGTTGTGTATCGACGACGCTCGAGTGGGCTCCTCTTCACATTTCCCTTCCCCCTACCATTCTTAAACGTCTCCAGTTTTCGGTTATCGCGTGCGAGGTCTTTCTGTATAGATGCTGATGATGACGAGGGGTCCGCTGTATTAGAAACTTCCAAGGAGATCCTGGAGGACCTCGTCATGCGTGTCACCATGCACAGTGGCGATCCGGACGGTAGGTGAAAGCCGCTGCTGCCACGCCCAGTGATGGAGGTGCCCTCCAGGTCGACCATCGCTATCATCACTAGTAGAATTTATCAAGAAGAACATGCCTGCGGTTGATGTGGCCAGTGCGACCCTACGGAAACACTACCGACCCAAGCCTCAGGAAGGCGAGGTGAGGAACCTGCACTTGGTGGGGTTTAGTCGTCCCTTGCGCAGGCACAAGTTCCGGAGGAGTCAGAATCAGCGACAGCGAGTGCGTATGATGATAATCTGAGGAAGGTGATGGACACGACAGCGGCGACAGCTTCGCGGATCTCCTCCAAGTTGGGCGAATCGTCCACCAAGTTCTTCTCTTCCTTCGTCGGGGGTCTCTCGGCAGCCGTCACTGCCGGGGGTCAGAGTAGCGCGAGAACGCGTGGCGGCGGTGGCATCAGCTTAGGCACGCCGCTTCCCCCACCCCCTCCTCCTGAGGGACGTTCTGACGATACGAGTAGCGACTCTTCCGTGGAGGGATGGATTAAAAAGCTAGGGGTGTCAGAAAAAGCCGCTGCTGCCGGGGTTAACCCCACCGCTGATATTAAGACCATGGTGGCTGACACGTTTGCTGCTGCCGTACCAGCGGCGGCCGAGTCCTTGAAGATTGCGGAGGAGCGGACCTCGTCGGTGGACAGCTCTTCCTCCTCGTCCTCAGCGTCATCTGTCGCTAGCGCAGCACCAGTGGCGTTGCTCTTCTCGCCCAGACGTAGGGCTCCCAGTGGCCAGCTGGGGGAGGGGTCGGCCGAAATTACTGTATCAACTCCCGTACCGTCCCCCGTAGGGGTCTGCGCCGTTCCGGATGCCGGTGCTTCTTCTGGTGATGCTGCAGCGCCACTGATCAGTCCGACTGAGAGTGGTTTGACTGGTGAATACTCGGCTGCTGGGCCCGCCGCCAGCCCCAGCCTTTCGCGAAGCTGGAACCCTCTCCGGAGAGGATGGTGTATCGAAAAACTTCCCTTCAGATGGTCGTCATGGCGCACCTCCGAGTTCTACGTCTGCTACGCCACTGGTTGGTGTGTCTGAGGACTCAGTGGTGGCCGCTAGAGGCGACCCGGTCTCTTCCCCCTTGAAGGGTTTGGCGGGGAACCTTCAGAACTGCTTCTGCCACCCCTCCCAGCGCCACCTCCGTAGCCACTGAGGTTGTGATTGGCGTTAAGCCTGACATTCCTGAGGCCGGGGCCACGACGCCTCTCGTGCCTGCAGGGGAGGAGGCCTCTGCTGTTGCTGGTGGTCAGCCCCCTAGTGAACAGAATAGGGCTGCTGCTGGTGCTGATGATGACACTCTCGTGGGGCGATTGATGCAAGTAGACGAAGGGTTTCCTACGGGCGCGACTACCGAGAGTGAGGAAGCCATCTACACCGCAGAGGATAACGCTGACAGTTCCTCACTAGTCGTTGCCCCTGATGAAGCAGCCGCTGTGATACCCACGCAATCGGCTGCTTCTACTGCAACCGAGGAAGTTCTAGCCGGAGAGGATGTTATTGCTCCTCTAAGTGCAGAGGATGCCACGGCTGCTGCTACGGGGCCCGTCCCTACCACACCACCAGTAACTTTCGGCGAGGGGCCCTCTACCCTCCCCAGTGCGACGGCTGGACGTGAAGACATCACGGTAGCCGAGAGAGTATCGTCCGACGAGATGCTCAGTACTCCTGACCTAGTGTCTCCCGAGGTTACTGCTTCTATCGGTCCCGCGTCCCGAGACGAGGAGCGTCTTCCTGTTCCCGCTGCCGTCGCTGCGCTCAACGGAGCTGCTACCACTGCTTCTAGTACGCGAACTGACAAGACTACTGCTGAGGCCGCGAGAGTGGCGGGTGGCATGAGGAAGAGCCCAGACGATGAGTCAGCGGCTGTTGTGGTGTCCGAGATCACCACCACTGCGCCACAGCCCGTCTCGGGCGGGGGCACCGTCGCTAGCAGTGAGCTGCCGCTGATACCCTCGAGTGCCGAGGCTGTCGCCAATGGTGGAGTTGTGATCTCCTCCAGTGAAGAGGCCCCGACCACTGTCGATAATCCTGCTGCTGCATCTGATGAGAAAACAGCGACTGTTGCCCCGGAATGCTCTCATGATACAGTCGGATTGAATTCTGGTGACAAGCCCATCGCCAAGCCCGAAACTACCCCTGCAGTCCCTACTTCAACCCTTACCACACTACATAGGGCAGAGACCGCTGACGAAGCTGCTGCTGTTGTTACGGCAGCTGCTACCCCCGGAAGTGACCGCTCAGCATCAGTTGATACAGCACAAGTTGGCCATGGTGATGGCTCACCTCAAGCCTTCGGTGAGGAGAGGGCGGCTGCGGGTGTCCGGGCCTATCTCGCGACGCCGCTTGGGAATGCGGGTGGCGAGGCTACTCATGCGGTCACAGAAGCTGGTGATGTTGCCTGGGCGCAGTTGACAGCAACTACTCCTCCTACCATCTCTCCTGAGAACAGCGTGACCACTGAAGTAACGGCCGACGCTGCCCCTGCTGCTACTGTGAGAGCACCCGAAGAGGATGTCCATGCCTCTGCTGTTGGAACTAGTATGACGCGGAAATTTCCTTCCTTCGTGGTCAGCAGGGAGACCCACGCTGAGGCACCAGCGCTGGGGCCCTCGAGAGAGGGGAGCGCGACAGCGACTGCTGCGCCAGTAACGGCTCCTAGCGAGGATACCGCTGGTCCTGTTGACACCACTGCTGTGGTCGATACTGCTGCTGTTGTCGATACCGCTGCTGTTGTCGATACCGCTGCTGTTGTCGATACCGCTGTTCGTACTGTGAGTGGACGGAGTGATGCCGCTACCCTGAAGAAGGGCGCACTCGCTGGAGAGGTAAACCGTGACGATCATAGGAGAGCTCGCTTTAGCCAGCATCGGAATGTGCACCTCCCACACTACCCGGGACTCTGATTATCTCAACATCAGGTTCCGATCGATTTCTCAACATCGGCCCGCGATGCCACCGGACTGTCTGCACCAAGATCGAGGACCACGCCCTTCGAGACGGATGCACCGGAAAAGAATCTTCACGCCGAGAGTGTAAGGCCTGGCGTGAATATCTTTTTTCTATCATGATCTCGCATAGGTCGCTTCTCCTCCTCCACCAGTATCGGGTGGGGAGCACTCTACAGCGCCACATGGGAACGAGGCTCCCGGCTGGGTCGACAATGATCAGCAGAAAAGTCCACCCTCTCTAGCGTATCAGCCGCCGGTTATTGCCGGTGTTCATAGCGCCCCTCCGCTTACTCGGACGACGCCACCGTCTCCACCACCACCACCGCCTCCCCCACCACACGGGGACGGCCAGGCGACGTCTTCATCCTTCTGGGGTTCCCTCTCCTCCAGTATCAACGCTAGAACTGGCGGGCGGCAGTCGATGAAGTCATTCTTCACTAGCGCAGCGGCGTCAATCGCGGCAGGGAGACAGGGGGTGCATCACTCTCCCGGACAAGCACGACCAGCAGCAGCTGATGCCGTCATCACTCTAGGGATGAATGGAAACAGTAAGTTTTGGGCTGAGGGGTCCACGAGGCGAGGGAAGGCGTGACTCATAATACAGTATTGTACAGGCGTGTCAATTCACGTGATAATAAGATAAAGTATCAGCGAAACACCGGAATGATTGGTGATAATTCCTGATACGATTCCCGTTTAAGAATAGCGATAAGATTTGAAGATAAGAACCCCTGATAGGAATTGATAATAATAATTTATTATGGAGATGATAGGAGAGAGCGATTCATGCTGTAATTTTCTCGAGGTTCGTACCATCCTCCTACGGTACCGACGACAAGTAGCTCACGAGAAGGCCCACCATTGACAGGAACGCCCCGGCACTTCCCAGCAGGAGCAGCAGCAGGTTCGCTTCACTCCGGACGATTTCGCCGATCTCCTCGGGCCAACTTTCGGGACTCACTCGCACGGGACTGCTGCGGCACCTGAGCGGCAACTTCCACAGCAAGGCTCATCACACGGGTCGCAGAAGAAGCAGCCGCCTTCTAACAACAGTGACTACGACCTGCTGGACCTGGTAAGTAGTCCTTGGGGCGTACCACATGCTCATGGCGTTCTTCTCAGCTCAGTTAACGACAAGAGCAGCGGCAGCTCTGGTAGCATCATCGAGCACTAGCTGCTATCCACTGTATCTTGATAATTACCAGTCCTATTCATCGACCATTACGAGCGTATCTTTTTGCTGTTTCAACAGGATTATTGAGCTTTGAGTTGGCCTGTAACACGAGTTGGCTTTTCGTCGACGATAGTTTTGATCAGACGTTGGCGTCCAAGACCCGCGGTTGTCCCATACAAAGATATGGAAGAGACGAGAAGCTCCTGTAGCCGCTACAGTGTAGCGGCAGGGAGAGCTCGGCGCATGCATGCAGGTGTGCCGTGGGGGGCTTAGAGGGATGGTTGCGTCGCTCTAGGGGAATGCAATAGGAGATGTTTTCAATCCTTGCTGCCTTGATCGCGTGGTTGTTGGAAAAAATAGCTCAACGAAAGTGGTTCACAGTAGTTCTTGAGTTATGACTACTATAGTAACACCAACGCATAAGCTAGGCCAGCAAGATAGACAATCACGAGAGAGATCTCGAAGCCAGTCAGTCAAATGCGTGCAGCGTTTCCCTACATCAATCAGCTGCTTGTTCACAACGAGAACAAAACTTATGAGGTCAACAAAAGGATGCGTTGTGAAGGCAACCTACAAGATGTCCTGCATAGTTATCTTTCCAAAAGCTAGCGAAAAACAAATGAGGGCTCTCCGCCTCGTTATTCCGTATCAGACTGGTACCATCATCAGGGTTGTTCTACCAGGTTCTGGTAACCGGAATATTTAAGAAAAAGTGGTACAGCGCTACTGCTACTACCGAAGGACAGAATTTCTACGATGTGTAAGATGGAAGGTAGAGGCGACTACAGTCGAACCACTATTAAAGGCTCAAGCCTTGTGATAGACCGGACAGTCGCCGAGATCCGGGAACTGTGGATTCATCCTCAGATGAGTCCAGTTCTTGATGCTGACAATCTCCTCGTGGATAGCCGCCCTCTCATCGAGGTTACGAGCCCACATATTCAAATGCTTATGCGGTGGTATAATGTAGAATTGTCGAGGTAGAGATTGTGGCCCAAGCTGGGATGCGGAGCCGAGGTTCCAGGTGTATCGGACCCTCGCGCTATTGGGGAAGGGTATTGGCTTGTTGACCCAAGTGTTGGTATGCCTCTTGGACCAGTGAGAGTCCCCAAACGTAGCCCAGTAGCCGAGATGACTGGCGATATTCAGTAGAGGGGAGGTATTGTCATATTCCAGAACGTTCCCACCTCCAAAGGAAGCAACGTCCATCGCCTGATCCTTTAGGCCTCCGAAAGTGAAAGCAGTTGCCGCGCCTGTGAGCTGCAGAGTCTGCGTAAATAAAGAGCAGGCGGAACCGCAGTTGCCATCCGTCACGAAGGCGACCTCTGTCCAGTACTCAGCATCGTAGCTTGGCCCGGCAAGACTCGACACATTTTGCAGAATATCATAGCAAAACCCGAATACACTCTCAGTGGAGTAGTTCGAAGGTTTACCCCATGGGAGGACTCGATAGTTGGTGAACTGACTCAATGGAGGGTCGAAAGGCTCGCGAGTTTTGGGATTTATCAGCTCTTCGTTATCGAAGAGGTACCAACCATACTGCGGAGCCAATCCCGAACCCACCGCTGTTGAGGCATTCAAGAAAAGCCTTTCCTTGAGGAAGGTGTTGAAGAGCTTGGCCCGATGAGCAGCCGTGCTCTGTGATAATATACCCTCCTCGATCTTCTTCAGACGCGGTACCTCGGTGTTCTCCACTCGAGAATCCTGTGTTGTCTCTGCGTCAGAGAGCAACTGATCGGCGTAGTTGAGGAGGAGGTACAGCTGTTGGAACCTCTCATGAATGAAGGCAGGGTCTCCGACCTTATCGGCATTCTCGCTGAAGAAGTTGTCGATAGTCTGATTGTAGTTAACACCAAAAGAGGACACCCAAGATATCCAGTTATCCGTCATGTGTCGAACTATCGGGAAGCAGATATCATCGGCGTTGGGCACTACGTACCATTGCAGAGCGAAAGTAGAAATGACATATCCGCCACCATTGGTAGAGACGTCGAATAATATTCGACTCACATTGTTCTGCCGAGCAAAGTCTTGGACTTCTGAAAAGTTCTCGTAGAGAACAGTGACCAAGTCGAATTTTCCGCCGCCGGGGACGAAGTCCGGTACACTGACAACCACAGTGTCATCTAACAACGAGTATTGGTAGCCGGTTCCCTTGATCCACTTATCTTCTTGAGTCACGGGAGTCTTTGTCCCAAAGAGCACATCATCAACTCGGCTACCAACCTCTTGTGCTAAAATGTCGTCAAACATTTCGTTATTGTAGTCGCCAGCTGAGAAGTCTCCAACAAAATCCCACAGAGTGTCACCCTCCTTCTGGTAGAACTCGGTCTCGAACTTCACCGTCCTCTGGAAGAGAGGATTCCAATTGGTCAGCACGTTGTAGAACTGCGCGGTGATGACATCGGCTCCAGCGGATTTGCTGTATTCGCTCAACCGCCCAAGCCAATTAATCGTTTCTGTAGACCCGTCATCATAAGTAACATAGTGTGGTCCTTCTGGGGGCTGAAATAAACGCAGGTCCCTGTCTACAGCGGAACTCACGAAAAAGTGATTGTTGAGTCTCTGGAGGGGGCCCTGGTAGATCCCCAAATACGGGCCGCTCTCGGAGACAGCATCCTGCATCCACTGAAGAACAGGCTTCCCATCTACCTCCACGATAACATCACCCTCCTTGTGCTTAGTCACCGGTGTGCCGTAGATGAGGGGATAATACGACTCGTCCAAGTCCGGGAAACCGAGAGTTATCACCTGAGCTCCGTCACGCATGCGCGATTCGAAGCGGATGGGCAGCACATAGTAGAAGTCTATGAAGGGCGTATCATACCGTGTGTGGGCATCGTTCAAACGACTAAATTCGCGCTGTAGAGCGAAGTGGAAGGGAGCCGCTGGGATGCTCTCACTGAAGAACTTTCTTCGCTCCGCCGGGGTCATCGGGTCCAACACATCTGCGAACTCCCTTATCTTGTCATCAATGAATCCCTTAATGTCAACATCAAGAGAATGGAGTTTGAATCCGCAGGTGTTGGACTGAATGGATTTGTTCAGCCCGTTGGCGACATCCGTGAAGGCGTAGGTCTCAGTCAAGCCGTACTTCAGATTGTGGAGGGTGAAGAGAGCGTTGAAGTTGGTGATGGTCAGACTGTTGAGGCATCTGTTCACATCCTCTGCCTTGGCCCATATGTGATCCCTTTTGGTATCGTCAGCAAGATGCTCTCGGACCGTCTGACCCCTCGCTGGGTCGAGGAGAGCGCACTCGTCAACAGCAGGGATTGGCGGGGTCGGTATATTAGACGTGTTCGCAGGGCCGCAGGGAATGGGGGGATGACTGCCGTGACACACCGCACCAGATCCCACCTTGTAGAACATACAGTAGGAGTCAGCACGCTGCGTCGCATCACGGCAAGCTTGGTCCCATTTATCAGAATCAGGGGGTTGGCCTTGGACTAGAGACTTCGAGACCCACCAGAAGGTAACCATGAAGAGGCGAAGCGAGCGCATCATTGATGGTGAAAACTCTCTGCAATTGGAATCCAATATTCTTGTTTGAGCATGTGTAGTCGTCTCTCCTCAGTTCTAACTTCGGAACTCGAAATAGGGAGTCGGGAGGCCAAGTAAAGAGAGGACCGCGCGCTGACTTGGCGCTAATGCGGGTCGCTAGCTAATATCTGTCTACTTCATCTACTTGTGAGCGGATATCTTCAACGTCGTGATCGAGTCGTCGATTGATACTATAGGGAGACGATGCCAGTGACTCTGGTAACACAATCCTCAAGGCAAATACAGATATCAGATAATACTTGAGCTGCTGTCGACAAGTTGGCGGACGGGCCAACGATAATCCGCAAGAGAATCCACGAAAGACTCCAAATGCAATCGATCCTTTGACGCATACACATACAAGCTGCGCTTAACACTGTCGCGCCCGCCAAATACTGTCTATCTGTCTACCTCGCACGCACGGGCCGCACAGTCAAAAAGTTAAAGCCGCAGGTAAGGCCGAACGGAGTCGATTTACATATAGCGAACAATCGATATCTCGCAGCTAGAATACTGGCCAACAGGAGCAGGCAGATCCTCCTGCCACATACTGCGCACGACGTCACGCTGTCTCCTTCTCAACGATTCCACCACACGACCCGAGCTGAGCTGGGGCCGATCGTGTGATCTTGCCCGTAGCACAGATATCGCAAGCGGGCCGGTTGAACCGGCTACAAACTCGTTGGAATGTTGCTTGAGGGATGGACACCGAACGATGCGGCGCATACGTTCGTACACACGGGTGTTCTGTACGGGTCAAATCTGTACGAAATAGTGGGAAAAACTCCGGCGGGTAGGTTTTCATATAGGGGTATGCAACAGGATACGGAGATTCAGAATATACATCGGTTTCTGTCTGGATCGTTCCGTACGAGGAGAAATGGCGAAACGCATTTCCGTGCATTTCGTGCAATGTGTTTATGGCATAAACTTTATGCGCACCTTGCTGTTCGTTTGATCCTACTGCACTCAGTGCAGTGCAGTGCCGAGGCGGCCCAACAGGCATGGGTTACAACCCAATATACTCAGGACGAAAGGAAACTTGGAAAATGGGAAATAATATAGCTGTAAGACACAATATAGGGATTCAAACGGCGGTTAAGAAGCATTGGATTCCTTGTCGGAGTCGAGCTCGACTGAAAAGTACCCGGCGTCCTCTTCAGCAGGATTGGAGGCCCGAACAGATCCTTCCGAGTCACTGCACAGCATGGTATCGTCGTCAGGAGTAGCTCGGGACGCGCCATCCCAGTCAAGGTTCCAATTGTAGGTCACCATGCAATCCACCAAGCGGTCTGCGAACCTGCTGTTCTCGGTATCAACGTTGAACCTCAAGTTCCATAAACGTTGCACCCTGGAGTGTAGTGATTCGCTCGACGGCTCAGACGAAAGTCCGAGACCTCCTCCTATCACCGACTCATACGTCTCCAAATACTCCTCTACGTGGTCGGAGAGGATATGGGCTTTCAGGGACCAGCGCAACCTGGCAGCCTGCCAACTTGGCAGTGCCAAGCCAGACGGAAACCACGCAAGGAGTCTTTCCATCCATTTTGGCGCATTGCCGGTTCCAGCTCCGAGCTACCGCTGACTTCCCAGTGCACTGAGAAGCATTCACAAAAAGGCAGAAGGGACACGTGAGAACATATTGCGTTGGATGATCATGGGCTCATTCTGGCCATCCATATGAAAAAGCTAGGGGTGTCAGAAAAAGCCCCTGCCGGGGTCAACTCCACCGTTGATATTGAAGGCATGGTGGCTAACACGTTCGCTGCTGCCGTACCAGCGGCGACCGAGTCCTTGAAGACTGCAGAGGAGCGGACCTCGTCAGTAGACAGCTCTTCCTCGTCGTCGGCGTCATCTGTCGCTAGCGCAGCACCTGTGGCGTTGCTCCCTTCGCCCAGGCGTAGAGCTCTTAGTGGGCAGCTAGAGGAGGAGTCGGCCGAAATTACTGTATCAACTCCCGTACCGTCCCCCGTAGGGGTCTGCGCCGTTCCGGATGCCGGTGCTTCTTCTGGTGATGCTGCAGCGCCGCTGATCAGTCCGACTGAGAGTGGTTTGACTGGTGAATACTCGGCTGCTGGGCCCGCCGCCACCCCGGCCTTTCGCGAAGCTGGAACCCTCTCCGAAGAGGATGGTGTATCGAAAAACTTCCCTTTAGATGGTCATGGCGCACCTCCGAGTTCTACGTCTGCTACGCCACTGGTTGGTGTGTCTGAGGACTCAGTGGTGGCCGCTAGAGGTGAGCCGGTCTCTTCCCTTGAAGGGTTTGCCGGGGAACCTTCAGGAACTGCTTCTGCCACCCCTCCCAACGCCAACTCCATAGCCACTGGGGTTGTGATTGGCGATGAGCCTGGCATTCCTGAGGCCGGGGCCACGACGCCCCTCGTGGCTGTAGGGGAGGAGGCCTCTGCTGTTGCTGTTGCTGATCAGCCCCCTAGTGAACAGAATAGGGCTGCTGGTGCTGATGATCATGACGACGACGATGACACTCCCATGGAGCGACTCATGCAAGCAGACGAAGGGGCTCATACGGTCGCGACTACCGAAAGGGACGAAGCTATGTTCAATACCGAGGATGACGCTGACAGTTCCTCACTGGTCGTTGCCACTGATGAAGCAGCCGCTGTGATACCCACGCAATCGGCTGTATCTGATACAAGTTGTATCATACAACCGAGCAAGTTCCCTCCGGAGAGGATGTTACTGCTCTTCCAAGTGCAGAGGATGCCACGGCTGCTGCTACGGGGCCAGTCCCTACCACACCACCAGTAACTTTCGGCGAGGGGCCCTCTACCCTCCCCAGTGCGACGGCTGGACGTGAAGACATCACGGTAGCCGAGAGAGTATCGTCCGACGAGATGCTCAGTACTCCTGACCTAGTGTCTCCCGAGGTTACTGCTTCTATCGGTCCCGCGTCCCGAGACGAGGAGCGTCTTCCTGTTCCCGCTGCCGTCGCTGCGCTCAACGGAGCTGCTACCACTGCTTCTAGTACCCGAACTGACAAGACTACTGCTGAGGCCGCGAGAGTGGCGGGTGGCATGAGGAAGAGCCCAGACGATGAGTCAGCGGCTGTTGTGGTGTCCGAGATCACCACCACTGCGCCACAGCCCTCCTCGGCCGGGGCCACCGTCGCTAGCAGTGAGCTGCCGCTGATACCCTCGAGTGCCGAGGCTGTCGCCAATGGTGGAGTTGTGATCTCCTCCAGTGAAGAGGCCCCGACCACTGTCGATAATCCCGCTGCTGCATCTGATGAGAATACAGCGACTGTTGCCCCGGAATGCTCTCATGATACAGTCGGATTGAATTCTGATGACAAGCCCATCGCCAAGCCCGAAACTACCCCTGCAGTCCCTACTTCAACCCTTACCACATCACATAGGGCAGAGACCGCTGACGAAGCTGCTGCTGTTGTTACGGCAGCAGCTACCCCCAGAAGTGACCGCTCGGCATCCGTTGATACAGCACAAGTTGGCCATGGTGATGTGTCACCTCAAGCCTTCGATGAGGAGAGGGCGGCTGCGGGTGTCCGGGCCGATCTCGCGACGCCGCTTGGGAATGCGGGTGGCGAGGCTACTCATGCGGTCACAGAAGCTGGTGATGCTGCCTGGGCGCAGTTGAGAGCAACTACTCCCCCTATGTTCACCAGGGGCAGTCATCGTAAACCCAACAATAGGGAGCAGAGGCAAAATAGTAGCTCAGTTTAGCTCATCAGATTACATGCAGGGTGTCCAGAAACCGTTGGCGAGCGAAAGACACTCAGGTATCTTCGGGTGAGCGTAGCGACTTCGCATGCACCCTTGCATGCGAACACGCCGCCCCCAGAATCTGGGGCCCAGATCAATGAATATACGAAATCAGAATAGTGAGAGTAATGAATTATCGAAGAAGTTGAATCGTGGGATCACTTCGTCATATAATTTCTTCAGCTTGTCGGAGGACCTCCAAACAGCAGAGCGGAGCCGTTAGCAGTCTTGCGCTCCATGGCAGCCGCGATGCGAGCTTTGCAGGCAACCTTATACTTCATCCAACGATCCCACTTGTTCGCCGGCAAAGCGGTGACTTGGGTAATGTCGAAGGGAGAGGTTCGACTTTGCGTGACCATATCCAAAGGGCACAGACCATCAGCTTCCATATTGACGCTAGTATTCACCTCGAAAGCTGCCTTGGATACCGCGTCGAACCAAACCTTAGCGTCGATCGACGCACAGCTGAGTAGAAGACGGCGTAGGCGTTGATTAAGCAATCTATGCCGAGCTTCGACGTGGCCGTTCAACCAAGAAGCAGATACAGGCACGAAGTCAAATTTCAGGTCAGGCATTGACTTTGCAGCGGCACGGATAACAGCAGCGTTGTCAGTACGGACTCTCTGTACCACTTGGTTGTAGGTCCGGTGTGGTAGATTACATGCTCGCTGAATGTCGTCTGCAGTAGGTGCGGTGATTGTAGGTAAGCACAGTATCAGGTTGGTTAGATGACAAACCAAAGTGACGCAGTAGAACCTCGGGCTTCTTGTTATCTGGTTCGTTTGGTAAGGCCCAAGGACATCCAAGCTCATAACCTCGAAAACCGCAGTGGGAATCGTGATAGCAGACCTGTCCACAGCATTCTTAGGGCGCTTGTCACCAGGGGCTGTCTTGACCAGTACACAAGTCGGACATTTGCGCACTGATAAGCTGGCTATATCCATGAAGTCCAGACCAGGTCCTGCACAAAAATATGTGCGTAGGGTTGCAGCTATCTCTGGAGCACCCGTGTGCCGTAGATTGTGACAGTGGTCGGCACAAGCTCCTAGGAAATCACGGTCAACCACCACACGTTTTCCTTGTGAGTCGACCGGAAGGCCTCGGTATGTGTCCAACAGAACTGGAGGAAGCTGTACACTGTCATAGACCGAAGATGGTGATGGCGCAATCAACGGGGTAGTAGGAACCGATATAGGCTTCTCGAGGGATACACGGGGCTTCTTAGTGGTAGCAGAGTCCACGCAGTCGGAGACAACCTCATCACGTTTGCGGACCACTCGCGCCACATGGACATTGCAGGAAGGCGACAGGCTCTGTGAGATAGGTTGCAGCTCGAAATTGTCGAGGAGATCCCTGTGACACACTATGTCGGAGTAGAGCTCAGAACGAGTGCCCTCATCTGCCAGATTTTGGCTTGTAGGGCAATAGTTGACAGTGAAGCTTCTTTTCCCCATCAGACAATGCACCAAGTCCACGGTCTTCTGAAGTAGCAACGACTGCTTCCCATTGGATGCCACCTTGCTCGACGACAAGGCTGCATTTGCCGTCTTATTGTCACCGTGGAGAGAGATATGGCGGAATTGGCGCCCACTATCGAGCTCGAAACCCACAACGGCCGAAAGTGAGTTGAAGGCGGCAGACATCTCCTTGATGTTGATATGTAGGGACCTCTCCTGACGCGACCAGCGCCATTGACGACGAAGTACGACCTGGCCTCGCTGCTTGGCGACCATAGCACCCAATAAATCGGAGGCGTCGAACCAGATGTGCAACTGGTCTTCAGTGTCCACATAACGCTCAATAGGTTGGATAGGAGACTCTTGTAGAAGCTGCTGCCACCGTTCAAGGAGACTTACGATTGTTTCATCGCCGATAGATTCCTTCCACTTGGCTTGCTTGATGGCGCGAGCTCGAGAGACGAGAGCTACAAGGCTGTTCTTGCAACAGAGGACATGCCAGGGGAGTAAGTCCGGGGCTTGGGTAACATAACCGAGCAAGCTGAGAGCTGATCCATAGGACAAGTCGCCAGTGATGTTGAAGTTGATGCTAAGGTTGTACTTCTTCGGAGGATAGCCAAGCTTGGTACCACCGCACACAACGTCATAGCCAAGCACAGGATCATCAGGGCTTGATGAAAGAGTCAGCTTCATGTTATACTTCGCGAAAGTCTTGATTATCAGCTCGGTACCAGCAGCAAGATCACCTTTCCCACTTAGTTGAATGATGTCGTCCATGTAGGAGATTGCAATGTCCTTGAAGTCATCATCCTCGCTGATGCGCCGAAGGATGAACTTGACGATATGCTCTAGCACCGGCGGATTGATGGCCGTACCATCGCACATATAGGCAAAAGTGAAGGACTTGCTGTCAAGGTATACCTGGCACATCTTCTGCGCATTATCTCCAAGGCGAATCGCCCTGTATGCGTCTGCGACGTCCAAGGTTTTATAGTAAGGGTAGCAGCGGAACTTGTTGATCAGCCGAGAGATCTTACTTTGACAATCGACTATAGGCCACCGCTTGCAAACCATCTGCAACACGGCGTTCGCTCTCAACTCGGGTACCACCGGGCGGACCTTCTTGCGACCACGTACCGGGTACCAGTTTGAAGCATACGTGTTCTTGTCACACGGAGCCGTTGGTACCAGCTTCTTGGTGTGAATGAGCTTGATCAACCGGTCATGTGCTTCCTTACGTTCCTCTTTCGGAGCAGTGGTGAGCTTGTAGTGAATTTTCTGTACTGGCCGAGGCGGGTGCGAAAGGGCCGTATCCAAGAGCTGATCCGAGTAGTCGACGCAGAACTCGTAGCGATCATCCAGACCGTGACACTTCAGTAAGTATATCCGTAGCCACTCATTCTCGTAGACAACTGCGTCTACCGAGTAACCGTCAGGTGCCGGTGGGAAGGTAGGGCTGACCAGCCCAAGGTGATCAAACGAGTAAGGAGCGGGGGAAGCTTTGCGGACCAGTTGGCATGACTCATGAGGAGGAGTGTGGTCGGTAGAAGGTCGTCTAGCAGACAGTCGATGATCTTCGGCGTAGCCAGTCTCATCGTATCGTGGAGTCACAGGGGGGGTGAAGAACTGGGCTGCACGGAGACGAGTGTCACCTAGTCTCAACCACAGCGCGTCTTTGTCGAAGTCCATGCAATCCATACCTAGCAGTCCGTCACTGTGTAACAAATTTGAGTTACATATTACAGATGGACTCCAGTGCAAGATGAAGGTTTCCATACCATTAGTGACCGGTAGAGCGACCGAAAGTCGGTGCGTAGAAGACAAAGATCCTAGTGAGCATGCCGTATCGAAACGAGCATCATTAGGATGGAGTGAAGCGCCCGGTACCGATGATAATAGATGTTGAGCAAGACGTTCAGTGATGATGGAATGAGATGCTCCGGTGTCAGGCTCGACGTAGAACCCATGCAGAGACTTGCTGTTGAGAACCGTAACACTGCGGGAGACAGGGGACCCAGCAAGAATTCTGACCAGGGCATCATGCTTGTATTGGCACTGTTGGCCGAGCTTGCAAGAACCTCGGGCTGTAAAGGCCATACATACTCCTTGCTCCTTGCATAAGCGAATCAACTCTGGGTCCTCCAGCCGCTTCATCGGGCCTTGTATAGACACGCCATCAACTCCCGCCTGACCGGTTGCAACCACCGCTGTAGCCGTCTTAGAGCCGGGCCCATCAGATCGAGGTGAACCAGTGTGCAGGAATTTGCAGGACGCCCCATACCGACAGTGGCCTGAAATATATTGTCGGCAAAGCTGAGAACTAGCAGTAGAAGTCCTTGTAGCCGATGGAATGGTAAGCTGTAGAGCTTGTTCATAATCGATGCACCAATCTACCAGAGTCTGCAGCGAGGTAGATGGGGAAGGATGAACTTGCAGAAGAGCCGCCCTCAGAGTAGGTTTGAGGGCGTTGAGGAATGACTTGCGCAGCGTAGTATCCGGGATAACGTGGTCCAGGAATTTAGCATTTTGCTTCAAGTTGAGAATGCGGCTGTACATATCTTCGACACTTTCCTTGGTGTCAGCGGAAAGAGAATGTAGGTCTTCGTAAGTCTTCTCAACAGAATTGGTGTTTTGCCATCTGGCGTTGAACCATTTTTCAGCGTGGCAGAGCTTGTCGTCGACGCTCAAGGCGGAGCCGCCCAAATCGTTGAGGTAGTTCAACAAGTCACGTGCATGACTCTGAGACAGACATACATTCAACAAATAAGTTATTTGTCTCTCGCCTATCAATACATGCCGTTATTTGAAATAACGCCATGTATTGATAGGCGAGAGACTAGCCATCCTTGCACACTCCGCGATCCTGTAGACAAATGCTGTAGCTGGGCGCCTGTCAGCAGAACCAGACCAACGCTGCCCGTCAGGGGGGGAGAGGTTCAATATACCAGCCAAAGCTTTGCCGTCAGCGTTGTCAGAATCGAAAGCGGCACCAGCCAGAACTGACGTTGCACTAGACACAGTGGTCACCGTAGAGGACCGGGTTCGGTCCGTGTGCTTGGTCTTGAGCATGCGAATGTAGTCCACCCGCTGCTGCAAGGTGGACCCCAAGGGAAGAGCAGCACGTACATCCTCTTCAGTAACATAGTTGAGGTCGTCTTCGTCACGAAGACCCAGCAGGCGTAGTAGAGGGAGGAATTGGTTGTGGGAGTCGTCACACGCGGGTTCTCCACCATGTTCACCAGGGGCAGTCATCGTAAACCCGACAATAGGGAGCAGAGGCAAAATAGTAGCTCAGTTTAGCTCATCAGATTACATGCAGGGTGTCCAGAAACCGTTGGCGAGCGAAAGACACTCAGGTATCTTCGGGTGAGCGTAGCGACTTCGCATGCACCCTTGCATGCGAACACCCTACCATCTCTCCTGAGAACAGCGTGACCACCGAAGTAACGGCCGACGCTGCCCCTGCTGCTACTGTGAGAGCACCCGAAGAGGATGTCCATGCCTCTGCTGTTGAGACTAGTATGACTAGCGGAAATTTCCTTCCTTCGTGGTCAGCAGGGAGGCTCACCCTGAGGCACCAGCGCTGGGGCCCTCGAGAGAGGAAAGCGCGATAGCGATTGCTGCGCCAGTAACGGCTCCCAGCGAGGATACCGCCGGTCCTGTTGAAACCGCTGCTGTTGTCGATACCGCTGCTCCTGTTGATACTGCTGCTCCTGTTGTCGATACCGCTGCTCCTGGTGATACTGCTGCTCCTGTTGATACCGCTGCTGTTGATACCGCCGTTCGTACTGTGAGTGGATGGAGCGATGCCGCCACTTTGAAGAAGGGCGCACTTGCTGGAGAGGTAAACCGTGACGCTCATAGCCCACTTAGCCAGCATCGGAATGTGCACCTCCCACACTACCCGGGACTCTGATTATCGGCGACGGATTTCTCAACATTAGGTTCCAATCGACTCAGTCCGCGATACCACCGGACTGTCTGCACCAAGATCGAGGACCACGCCCTTCGAGACGGATGCACCGGAAAAGAATCTTCACGCCGAGAGTGTAAGGCCTGGCGCGAGTATCTTTTTTTCTATCATGATCTCGCTCAGGTCGCTTCTCCTCCTCCACCAATCGCGGGTGGGGAGCACTCTACAGCGCCACATGGGAACGAGGCTCCCGGCTGGGTCGAAGGTGATCAGCAGAAGAGTCCACCCTCTCTAGCGTATCAGCCGCCGGTTATTGCCGGTGTTCATAGCGCGCCTCCCCTCACTCGGACGACGCCACCGTCTCCAACACCACCGCCGCCTCCGCCACCCCACGAGGACGGCCAGGCGTCGTCTTCGTCCTTCTGGGGTTCCCTCTCGTCCAGTATTACCGCAAGGACTGGTGGGCGGCAGTCGATGAAGTCGTTCTTCACTAGCGCAGCGGCGTCAATCGCGGCAGGGACGCAGGGCCTGCATCACTCTTCCACGCAACCACGACCAGCAGCAGCTGATGCCGTCATCACTCTGGGTACGAGTGGAAACAGTAAGTTTTGGGCTGAGGGGTCCACGAGGCGAGGAAAGTCGTGAATCATGATACAGTATTGTACAGGCGTGTACAATTTACGTGATAATAAGAGGGAACATCAGCGAAACGCCGGAATGATTGGCAATAATCCCTGATACGATTCCCTTATAAGTATAGCGATAAGAATCTAAGATGAGAATTAATAATAATAATAATTTATATTACGGAGATGATAGGAGAGAGCGAATCATGCTGCAATTTTCTCGAGGTTCGTACCATCCTCCTACGGTACCGACGACAAGTAGCTCACGAGAAGGCCCACCATTGACAGGAACGCCCGGCACTTCCCAGCAGGAGCAGCAGCAGGTTCGCTTCACTCCGGACGATTTCGCCGATCTCCTCGGGCCAACTTTCGGGACTCACTCACACGGCACTGATGCCGCATCAGTGATGCGGCTCCTGAGCGGCTACCTCCACAGCAAGGCTCATCACACGGGTCGCAGAAGAAGCAGCCGCCTTCTAAGTTAGAAGTTCTAACAACAGTGACTACGACCTGCTGGACCTGGTGAGTAGTCCTGGGGGCGTAAGATATGCTCATGGCGTTCTTCTTAGCTCAGTTGACAACCAGAGCAGCAGCGGCAGTAGCGTCATCGAGCACTAGCTGCTATCCACTGTATCTTCATAATTACCAGCCCTATTTATCGACCATTAGGAGCGTATCTTTTGCTGTTTCAACGGTATTATGGAGCTTGGTGTTAGCATGTAACTCAAGTTTTCCTTCCGTTGACGATAGTTTTGGCCAGATTTTGGCGTCGAGGACCCGCGGACGCCACATCCAAGGAGTTAATGAGGGAAAAGGATGGAGAACTTCTCTGGCGGCAGAGAGGGCACGACGCATCCGTGCAGGTGTGCCATGGTGGGCGGGGAGGGGTGGTTGCATCACTCTAGGGGGGCCCCGAGGGGAGATGTTTCAAGCGGTCCCCGTTGTGAATTGTTGGATAAGATAACTGAGCAATGAGTGGCTCACAGTAGTCCGTGAGTTATCACTATTATAGTGACACCAACACTTAAGCTAGCAAGGTAGACAGTCACGAGACAAGTCTTGAAGCGAGTCAGTCAAATGTGTGCAACGTTTCCCCACATCAATCAGCTGCTTGTTCACAACGAGAACAAAAACTTATGAGGTCAACAAAAGGATGCGTTGTGAAGGCAACCTACAAGATGTCCTGCATAGTCATCTTTCCAAAAGGTAGCGAAAAAAACAAATGAGGGCTCTCCGCCTCGTTATTCCGTATCAGACTGGTACCACCATCAGGGTTGTTCTACCAGGTTCTGGTAACCGGAATATTTAAGAAAAAAAGTGGTACAGCACTACTGCTACTACCGAAGGACAGAATTTCTACGATGTGTAAGATGGAAGGTAGAGGCGACTACAGTCGAACCACTAGTAAAGGCTCAAGCCTTGTGATAGAC